>LPNX010791626.1:1074391-1124308 GCA_001517045.1 Pseudotsuga menziesii
TGCTATGACCCATAGGGTATTTAAGATATGTGAGAAGAAATATTTAATCCTTTTTTCTTTAAATGAAATCGTTGTTAGGAAGTAATTGCATGTGTTTTTGGTAAGAATCATTTTTAGATCTGAATACTTATGTTTAGAGACACTCGGGTGACATATGGGATGGAATTACTACTGTGCATTGGTTTGGAAAGATTCATTGCTGCCACTAGTTAGGCATTTTGATTTCAAATATGTATATTTGATAATGGTGGTTTCCTTGATTTTAATTGTTGACTGATAGTTTTAATAAATTAGATAGGACATGTGTGAATCCTTTTCTCATTAGTTGGAAATCGTGAGTTGTTAGCATATGTAGACTGATCATTTTTATAAATATATTATCCTTAGATATTTTAACCAGATCCAAATGATTCGGATCCACCATTCTAGATCTGTAAAATTTTGATTTGTAACAGAGTTCTTTTAATAGTGTATTTAATATATTTTGTAAAATTTCTTAGGCCTTTCGCCTCTAGACTAGGTTCTAAAATAATTTTCATCTTCTTAAAACAATATTTTTATCCCTTTGATTAACCTTGTTAGAATATATTTGACAAGAATAATTTATATACACTAACTTAATTAAATGAAGCTAGTGTAGAGATTTAATTCCAGAACAAGAATAAACACGATTATGGTGAGAATTTACTAATTATTACACTAGTACCCATTACTAGCAATATTTGATTTGGGTATGGATGCTCGATCTCAGATGCATAAATAAATAATCTAACATTGTATATACATGATTAAAATACACACACATTGATATTTTCCCTATAAATATGCATAAAACATTTATTCCTAAAGAATATGTTGCAATTCTAGGTTAAGAATTGAAATCCTAATGTAACTAGTTATAACAATAAGCAACCGAATAAGAAAGAATGTGGCACCACTACTGGGAAAAAATAAATGGAATAACTAGTCCTCCCAACCAACTCCTAGAGGATCCAAATCACTTGCTCAAAAACCCCTAATCCTCCTCCTCCCAACCAACTCCTAGAGCAGCCAAATCACTTGCTCAAAAACCCCTAATCCTGTTTGTTGAACCACAAGAGAAAAATTCACTTAATGCGTCATCTCTTGCATTCTCACATTCAATCCCCATCCAATTCTAGCCTCCTAATTACTAATGGACATACTATTATATGGTATTTTTCCTAGTACATGGTCATCTCCTTCTCTTTAGCACTCAACAAAGAGTTGTGACCTGATTTTGGTGAAGATGCCTCCTGCTCCTTGAAACCAGTTGTCTTGTCTTTTCCTCTTGTGGGTCAGCAAACATTCTTCAACAACTATTTCATTTCTATCCCCTTTGGTATATTTTATTAATAAAAGAATACTTCATTACATTTATTTTCTTTTTTACTTTCTCTCAAAAATATTCAAAATAATAAAATAAAATATCTTAGCACAAATTAATAATAAATTATTAATTCTTGGTGTATTACACGTTGGTTTGTATGAAAGAAATTTCTTTCCAATATGATAATTCATGAGAATGGTTTACCAATTTTATTTTGGGTGTTTTTTCTTTTGGATGTTCACTTAAATTTCAAACTATTACTTGTTTCCATCATCACATAGAATAGTTTTTATCTCTGGAAGTCCATATTGTTTTTCAATTAGTTCTTGATGTTAACGTCGCACCAAGGAACATGATTCCCTCAATTGAGACCCATATATGAATCTATTTTATGAGTGAATTTGTTTCACAAAGAATTGAGGATGAGGGGTTTCGAGCCCACTCTCTTTTACTTTTAACATATCTTTCTACCTATGTATTAACTCGATGAACTAGGTGCTATGTATGAGAGGAGAGATCCAACCACTTATTTTTATTTAGTAAAGATCCAACCTTCAATATTTGATATCTAATTTATTGATATGTCGTGTTGTCTCTTATAAAATGACAAATAATATAGGTTTTGAGTTGATGGATGGATTCATTCCATCGTTACTTACTGTCCCTCTGAACTTGTAATGGTTTGATTTTTAATGGGACACCCATGATGGATTTTGTCGTTGTGTTTACACAGTCAATTGGATTCATGATATAGTCTCTATATTTTCATCTAAACTCTATAAGTAGTTTTGTTGTATGAATAAGTAAACTCTCAAGTTTTTCCTATTGTAAATTTAATCCTAATCTTTTTTATGGGGTTTTATGTAATGTCCCTAAAATTTGAAAAAAAACTTTATTGGCTAGCTAATCACTACATGAACTCGACATTAACTCATCTATTTCTGGAATATATAGATCCTTGTTTTCTACACTGAAGTGACGTAAGATGTTCTTACCATTTCTAGATGTTTTGTCAATGTGGTTACTAATGTAATTATATAATGTGTCTAGGTTACTTGATTTGATTTAGATTATTACACTGTTCATTGATTATTTCTTATCATGCATGTGTGTGTGTTTGTTCAGTTATGTATTACTTCCTAGTTATAATAATTGTTCATTGTTTATGGAAAATCTTGACTTGACCTTTAACTGTGAATGAGTGTAGTGGCAGGACTTGTATCCCTTATGGGACCACTTGGAGAGGTAGTTGGTTTTACTTGATGTTACAGGGTTTAATTAGTTCATGTTGAACTAATGCAACTTATATTCATCTTGTGCAGGCTCATTAGATGGTGAAAAATTGCTACGCATGTTTAAACTTGGCATGCTACCTATGCTATACTATGCCATTGCTTTTCAAAGATAAAATGACCAAAGTCCTATCCTAGCAAATCTTACTACTACTGTTTGTGTTACTATTTACGCATAGATTGGGTTTATGAAAACTATATCTATTTGGTTAAAATTATTAGTGTGGCTTAGGGATTGATACTTTTTATTTCTATGCATTGTGTTTCAAACATATAGTGGGAATGTTTTGAAGCCTAAGTAATTGAGGCTTAAGTCATAACACTTATCCATATTGTTTTAAAGTTTATATGCCATATGATATATGTATGAAGGTCCATTCATGGCATATTCCATATTCCATGAAGCTTGGCTTATAATATGTCAATGACGATATGGGTGGTGGTCCCAATACAAATAGCATTTCTAACACGAAAATGCATTTTTGGTTTTGAGCTATAGGCATGATGGTAAAATATCATGATGTTGGTGGTGGAGAGGGTGGTGGAGTAAATGCTCCTCAAGATGGGGAAAAATAAAACCCTATGCTCGGTCTGTCATGGATAGAAGAACCATTTTTTCACTACTGTGGGTATGCTCTGTTCGACTCTCTGTTTTTTTCAATGCGTGTAGGATTGGTTTTCTCTGCGCCTTTGAAAAGCATGCTATTCACTTAGGTTTACAACGTTCTAATATTTGTATTTTTCAAGTGGAGGATTGGCATAATTCTAACGGGCCTCTGTTCCTTTTTGCAGGTGACAGAGCTTCCATTTGCGAGTCATGGTTTCTACCAGGATGTCCACAAAAACCTTTCATGGGTAATCCCTTCAAAAACAAGTTTGAAATGTTACCTTTGCGTATAGATTTTTTTAGAAGAACTTTGATCTCGGTGTTGTAATGAGTAAATGATTTGGTTAAGGGTTTCAACTGTGTAATTCTTCTACATTATTGGGCATCCAGAGATGCGTATATATATTTGTGTTTGGGGAGGGTTTTGATATGTATAAGAGGGAGAATCTATGTTTTGTTTGTTTAGATAATGTGTTATTTCATTACATGTCTGTGTACATTTTTACTTGTAAATTTGTAATGTCCCCAAAAATTGAATTTATTATTATTATTAGGCTAGTCAAAAATACCTATGCTAGACATTAATTGAACTTTGCGGAATGTGTCATACTCTGATTGTACTGCTATATTGTTTTGAGTTATTCTTACATTCTGCTTCCATATTCATTGATGCGGTTATTACCATGTTACTTACGTTGTTGTGAGGTTGATTACTGTTTTTACTATGGTTAAGCATTGATATGTAAGTTAGTTATTTGATTACGTACTTCATTGTTTATAACATGTGATTAATGTCGTATACATGATTCTAACTTAACTCTGTTCTTGGAAACAAAGGGGTGGAGTGGTGGTACTAGTTTCCCTTGTAACCACCTAAGAGGTAACAGTTTTTACTTGTCACATTAGGCTTACTTAGTTATGTCGAACTAATGCATTCTTGTCCCATTTTTGTGCAGGTGCACTTGGCGACAGAAAACTTGTATCTAAATCTTAATGGAAATTGTTGATCGTTGTGGTCACTAGCGCTCGCATTTTCAATTCTATCCTAGCGACATTACACTAATTATTATTATTATCATTACAAAATTTATGATAGTGATGGGGTCACTACTACACTTACTACTTGCGTGATACAGACTTATTATTTGTGGGATACTTGTTTACTATGGTGTAAAGGCTTATGACTTATTCATGTCCTAACATAATTTTACAATATGGTTTTTATATAGTTGGAGAATATTTGTAAAAAACTTGGATTAAACATTCCATGGCATATTTGATATGCCATGGACTTAGGGCTTAAATCCTAATTTATTCGATGCATGAATGGGTTTATGCAATTTGCAATGGTTTTGGGACAAGGTTTAACATCATGACCAGAACTATGGATTTGTTTCTTTTTGTAAACGATATTGGAGGCTAGAGTGGCGACAGAAATGTGCCTTGGGAAAAGTAGAAACCCAAATTAGGGCTTAGTTTAGTCGTTAGTTTGGCTCATTCGCAGCCTTGCTTCTTGTGCTCTGCTCCTGCATGGTGGAAAGAGGTGAAACGACAATGGCTTGACAGGTATGATGGTAGTCGAGTTTTGCAGCATAATTTTCTTATTTGGTTTGATCATTGGAATACTTCTCATTATGGTTTCTGTTGAGTGGTTGCAGGTTACAGGATGTAGTAAAACAATCTTGGATCTTTGCTTGGCAGCAAGGACGTTGATGAATCCATACCCATTCGGGTAAGCCTGAAGTACAATTGTTTACTTCTCCCCTCTTAGCTTCATGGTTATGAATGAGTTATCACTCATCATAGGTTTGGATTTTCCTGAGTCCGGTTTCTAATGGATGGATTTTGGGTTGGGTTTTGACTGTAACTTAAATGAGCTCTATGTTTTTTAAAGCGACAGGCTTGGGGTTTTGTTGTTGGGGTTTTAAATTCCTTCGTGCCTGAGGTTGAAATGTATTGGGATTTATTAATGGGTAGTCTATGTTGCGAAAAGGGTCTGGGGGACTTCTCGACAGGCTTTGCATATTTTGTAAATAATGTTTCGATTATGCTACTGGTCAAAGGGAAACACCATTGCTTGCAATCATGTAATGAACAAGTTATGAACAACTGTGTAACTCTAATGTATTTTGATAATGCTTATGTTCAATAGTACTTGCATACTGTGTTTTATTTTATGTTATGGTTATCACCAGACTGTGTGGATTCGCATTCATTGTTTGTGTTAGTTGTATGGGTGAAATATGTGACAGCGTAATGGCTTTAGGGCCATGCTATATATGGCATTGGCATTTCCCTCCATGTTAATTGCGATAGCGTAATTAATGTTTATGATTTCATTGTGTAATATGATATGGGGGTTGTCTGTGGTGTACCCCTGCGAGTATCATTCATCATTGTTGGTAAATGTTGAAATGGTTGTAATATTTGGTAATGTTGATTATTATAATGAATTGGATATGTAAAAGGCCAAGGGCCATAGATTGCAGCGTGTATATTGAAATGGGTCTTTCGACCTCTGTGTAGATATTTTATGTTTTGTTTACAGCCTGCGTATAACTAATATAGCGTGGATTTGTAAAATATTAATAGTCCCTAGAGGATTTGATCCTCGGTCGTTTACTGTGATCAATATTTAAATTTATATGGATACTATTTGGGGTTCAATTCCCACAGGAATCGATCTAGTGACCTATGTGCAATTATGCTTGTTTTAAATGAATACTGCAAATGATATTATGTTTGTTTTTTAATGATTACTGTAAAGGATATTATGCTTGTTTTAAATGATTACTGTAAATGATATTATGTTGGATTTTATTTATGTAGGTACTTTTGTTTATGGCAAGCGATTTATAATATGATTTGTAGATATTTAAGGGTTTGATTTTTTATATTTGTGATGCATTATTTATGTGTATAGTTAGTTTATTGTATTACAAATTTGTGGATGTAGTTGACAGTAATAAATCGTGAACCATTAGATGGTCTTGATACTTGGTCTTTAGCTTTGATTTATGATAATATTTGTTTTAAAGAAGAATGATAATGTTTATAAATACCCTAATAGGTCTTTGTTGACTTTTATCTTAGCTTTAATATTTGAAGTTATGATTATTCTTAGATGTAGAATATTGATTTTATATTATTGCTTAAAATGGGTTAGGGTTTTGTTTAAAGATTAATCTGAAATAGTATTTTACTTCTACACCTAGCTCTGCTGGAAATATGAAATATTCGAGTAGAGTACATAGACAAATAAACACACATGCCTTGCTAGGATAGTTCCTAGGTCTTAGGAACCCAAGTTTAAGCTCTAAATGAAAATACAGAAGTAAAATAGAAAGAACAAAACCCTTGATATTTCTTACACATGAATTAAATTATAGCATAGGGTTTATAATTAAAATGTAAACCCTAAAATAATTTGGCATGAAAACAATGGCACATAGGGTTATAAATATAATATAAACACTTGCATAATATAGCCAGCACTTATTCTAGATAATGAAATAGGTAGTCAAGAACCTCATACCTGAAAAGTGAAGCTCTTCTAATGGTTGAAACGTGCACATTCAATTACCTAGAATTAACAATTCACATGAATCACTTGGGAACTACCACATTCCACCCAACCATTCCTGGATTTAATCTAGATCCCTTCGAGCTAGTTCCAACATGCATGTAGCTTAAATATCCGAAGGTAAGGTTTCCCTAACTGGTATATCAGATCTGTATCAGTTCTCCTTTTTTGTCTTAGGAAAATGATCTCCAAGAACTCTCTTGAGAATAATCACGTAGAATAATGACTCCAAAAATATGGAAGAGATCCCCAAGCCTCTCTTTGGGTTGGAACTTTATAGACAGACTTTTCAGTCAAAGGGGCAGTTATTTCAAGAATCATTTGATTTCTTGATTTAACCCTTTCTATTTAATTTAGGCATTTTTAATATTTAAACTTAGGAACTTTTAACTAGTTCCTAATTGAACTTTTGTAGGTATTATAATATTTAATTTTCTCTTAGTAATAATAATAGTAGATGGAACTTTTCCTTCTTTCTTACATTGTTAATACTATTGCTATGTGTACTCTTGTTACATGCTCTAGATAAAATATATAATAATATATTATTTGTTAACGTTTGTCTTAGGGTATCACATATTGTGATCCTTAGAATCATGCCACTTTCTTCATTAAGTTCATTAGGTAGATGGTTAGCTCTACTAGGCTAGGAAACTTTAAATATCCTTGCATGTTGGATTCCCTCGTATAACATGGTAGTTCTTCAGTACTTCATGAGATACATAAATTCAAGATTTCATTTAATCACTTATAAATAAGTGAGATGCGATCAATATTTACTCAAGTAGTTTTCATTCGGGAATCATTACTTATTTTCAATAACTCCTAGTGCTTACCAAATTCCATACTCAACGCTAAAAATAGGGAGTTACAAACTTAAACAAATTCTAGAGCTTCTCGCTCAACACTAATGCTAGGATGTAGTTGTAGGATACACCTAGGGATACAATGGCCAAGGATCTGATGCAGGGATAATTTTAGGGGCAAATTTTAGCCTAGTGGGATATTTTTCCATGTTTTTCTCCCAAAAAAGATTTGCCATTTTGCATTTTTTGAAGCCCTGTTTTGCCCAATTCTGACGGGGAAAAATTTGTCACCCTAAAATTCACCAAATTATTATATAAACAATATAAAATCCTTGCAACTTAAAATATTTTTTGAAAAATATCGTCAATCATTTTATAGTTGGTTCCTTAAAATCATCCCTGATCCAATGTTCCACAGCTTATGCTCAACATTCACATGGAAGGCTCTAGGTCTTATGCCCAACACTTCCAAATTATCTTTTCATGTGTTTGAGAGCTTCAGGCTCAAAACAAATGTCTCAAAAATCACGTGCTTCATAGCTTCTTGCTCAACACAAATATAAGTACTCATGTGCTCCATAGCTTCTCACTCAATAGAAAACATCAATTTACCCATGTGCTCAAGAGCTCCTTGCTCAACACAAAACATCTTATTAATCATGTACTTTAGGGTCCATGGCCAACACAAGCAAGCATATATATATATCATATGCAATTGGCTTACGCCTAGTAAATCAAACAAATCATCATGTTCATATGCAGTGTGGTATTTCACATAGTATATCAAAATAAAACATCAAGGTAACATCATAATCATTGGGGCTCATGCCTATAAGTGTTAAGTCCAAAATTCAGGATATTACATCCCTCCCAACTTATAAAAACACCATTGCTGGTGTTCTCGGGACTCGAAATGAAATCATGAAACAAGTCGGTGTAATCCTTTTTCATGGTGGCTTCATTATCCCAAGTATCCTCATCGTATTCGAAGTGCTTCCATTGCACTTTCAACTGGAATATGGTGTGCCTTTTGAGCTACACTTCTCTATTGTCCAATATATAAAGAGTTTCAAGGGAAAACTCCCCTTGAGGTTCCACCTGTAATACGGACCAATCAATCACATGTTTAGTATCATAAACATATTTCTTTAATAATTATGAATGTAAAACATTATGGAATCTTATGTGCGCAAGTAACGCTAGTTAATATGTCATTGGCCCTCTCTTGGCTAGTATTTCAAAGGGTCCACAAAACCTAGGTGCTAAATTACCGCACCTTCCCAAGCTCAACGAGATCCATTTTTCTTTTACTTTCAAGTAGACATGGTCGTCGATTTGATAATATTTATCTTTTCTTTCCTTATATGTGTAGCATTTCTGGAGGTCTTGTGTTTCTTTAAGGTTCACCTAGATCTTGGTAACCAAATTTTCAATTTCCTTTAATAAATCAGACCCTAACATGAGCCGATGCACCGAGTTATCCCAAGTAACCAATGTTTTACACTTCCATCCATAGAGTACCTCAATGGGACTTGTCTTGGAAGATTTATGGTAACCGTTGTTATACAAAAGCTCTGTGAGATGTAGGTAATCTTCCCACTTGGTGGGGTTGTTCATGACATACATCCTAAGCAAGTCCTCCACAATCTGGTTTACCCTTTTTGTCTGCTTGTCTGCTTGTGAGTGATAAGAAGTACTAAATTTCAATTGCATCTCTACTCCAGATAATAAAGATCTCCAAACGTTTCTGGTAAACTTTGTATCTCGATCCAAGATGACTTCCTTAGGTATCCCGTGTAATCTAAATATCTCCTTAAAGAAGATATTGACAATGTGTACTGCCTTGTAAGTCGACTTCACTAGAATGAAGTGTGTTGCTTTTGATAATTTTTCAACACCACAAAGATAGAATCATTTTATTTCTTACTTTTCGGTAGACTAGTCATAAAATCCATACTAATGACCTCCCACTTCCATTTTGGAATGGGTAATGGCTGCAAAAATCCCGAAGGATGCTGATTCTCAACTTTGACTAGGTGACATTCCTGACATTTAGTGATAAAAAATGCAATGTTGGCCTTTAACTTAGGCCAGAAAAAGTGCATCTTAACTGTGGATATCATCTTTTGATATCTTGGATTCCCCGAGTAGGGTGTCCACTGAAATTCTATGAGGCTTCCAGACCAAATGTCCCCTCCTTCTGGAATGTACAATCTCTCCTTGGACCACAACAGTCCTGTTTCGTCTACCTTGTACTCTTTTTGTTGTTGAAACAATGTGTCCTCTTGGACTTTCTTAAGGATTTTCACATAGAAAGGGTCAACTATGTTGGCCATTCTAATCCTCTCGTGCAAATCCGAATCAATTTTACTTAAAGTCACCTCATATATCATATGAGTTTGTCGAATCAAAGAATCAACAATATTTTTCTCTTTGCCTTTAATATGCTTTAGCTCAAAATGGTACTCGCTAAGGAAATCCAACCATCTGGAATTCCTAGCATTCAGATCCGGTTGCTCGAATAAATACTTCAGACTCATATTGTATGTTTTCAGAAGGAATTTCCTTCCCATGAGGTAGTTCCTCCACATATTCAAGGCGTGAATGATGGAAGCTAACTCAAGATCATGTGTTGGGTAGTTCTTCTCATGTTCTTTTAACATTCGTGATTCATAACAGATCGCATAAACATTTTGCAAGAGGACTCCTCTGATCCCTTCCTTGCTTGCATTTGTGCAAACAACAAAATACCCATCAGTATCTACAATTCATACTATCAGTGCGATCGTCAAAAGATGCTTAAGATTTTGAAAACTTTCCTCGCACTTGGTCGTCCATAAGAACTTGTTTTCCTTCTTCTGCAAAGTGGTCATGGGACAAGATATTCTCGAGAAGTTCTCTATGAACTTCCAATAATATCCCTCTAATCCCAAAAAGGACCTATTGTTGGTGACACTAGTAGGAATATGCCAGTCTTCTATGACTCTAATATTTTTTAGGTCGACATCTATCCCTGCCTCGGAGATAATGTGACCCAAGTACTGTATTTGTGGTTTGTAAAAATGACATTTAATAATCTTTGCATAGAGTTGGTGTTCTCAGAACACCCGTAGAACTATGAAGAGGTGTTCCTCATGTTCCTCTTTACTCTTGGAGTAAACTAGGATGTATTCTATAAATACCAAAACAAATTTATCCAGATAATTACTGAATATAATGTTCATCATACACATGAAGTTTGTGGGTCCATTGGTCAAACCGAACAACATTACTACAAACTTGTAGTGCCCATACCTTATACGAAAGGTGGTTTTGTGAATATCCTTGTTGTGAATCTGTACCTGATGGTATCCGGATTGCAGGTTGATATTTAAAAAGATCTTGGCTCCTCCTACTTGGTATAACAAGTCATCGATCCTAGGGAGTGGGTATCAGTTCTTGATAGTCAATTTGTTAAGGTCATGGTAATTGATGCACACCCGCGTCGTACCATCCTTCTTCTTTACGAAACATATCAGTGCTCCCTAAGGGGACACACTTGGTCAGATATATCCCTTCTCTATCAACTCCTGCAACTACAGTTTGAGTTCCACCAACTCTAGTGCAATCATGCGGTAAGGGGATTCTGAAGCCGAAACTGATCCTGGTGTCAATTCTTAGTAAAAGTCTAGGTCTCGTTTTGGAGGTAATATAGGGATTTCCTCAGGGAACACGTCCTTGAATTCTACAAGAATGGGAAAATCCTCTATGTGTTGTTCTCTTTCAGCCTCTATGTCTCAAATATTTACTGCAAACAACTTGGATCCTTTTCTAATGCACTTATTTTCTTGTAAGGAAGATATCTGTCTTACCGATACTTTCTTTGGTATGCCTTGAATATTCACTTGATTCCCTTGGCTATCTGTACACAAGATTGACTTGTGTAAGAAATCAAGCATGGCATGATGTTGTTTCAACCATTCCATGTCGATAAGTATATCATATTATCCTAGGGGTAGGATGTTCAGGTTTACTGTTGTAGGAAAACAATTTAGGTTTACCTCACAATATTTAACTATTTCTGAAACTTTCCATTCCGTACCTATGGCTAATTGTACCAACCAAGGTTTATCATGTTTTTCTTTTCCTAGTTTACATACATCAACAATTTTAGGCAATAGATAGCTCCAGTAAGCATGGGGGTCAATTAGTATTGAAATAGAAGTTTTCAATATGTTACCTATTATCCCAACCATTGTAGCGTGATGGTATTCCTGTTGGCCTTCCAAGGCCACATAAATTCACGGTGTTCCAGTTATGTCCTCTACAGTTGGTTCTTCTTGTCATTTGTGCAATACCCCATTGGTCTTGTTCTTACATAGCGGGATAGAATTGGCTCTCCCAGTTTATATTGGCTTGTTAACATTTGGAGCTGGTACATATGGATTTGTACTTGATTTGTTGATCACTGGAAAACTATTTTTCTATTTCCTGTATAGGGTTGGGTTAAAACCCAATTTGTAGTTGTCAGAGAAGTTCTTAGACTTGTCTCTGTTTATGTTCATGTTCTCTTTCCTTAGTTGTCCATGCTCATAGCAGAGACTAGCTTTATGCAATGTGGTGTCCAAGTTTTTAGGCATGTCATACTCAATCCTTTCCTGAACGTTGGGAGTAACACATGCTAAAATATGTTGTATCTTTACCTTTTCATCCTTGACGTATGGTACATAATGTAACAGATCTAGAAATATGTTAATAAAAGAATCCATAGTCAAGGATCCCATACGTAACTTGTGAAACTCTTTCACCTTTCTGTCGAAGAATATTTCCGACATATATTTTTCTTGAAAGACCTTGCAGAATTTACTCCAACGTATTTCTCTTACCTCATCTTTCTTGGTATGCTTCAAGTCTCTCCACCATCTCATTGCTTTACCATTTAAATTATAGATGGCCAGTCAAGCCTTCATTTTGCTAGATTAGTTATGAACTCAGAAATATTTTCTCATACCCAACAACCATTCTTCAACTCTCTCCCCTGTGTTCACCTCTCCTTCATAGGTTGGGTCTCTTATTTTTTTGAGCTCCCCCTAGAGATTGTCATCACTTCTTTGTTTCTTTCTACATGGAGAAAGAGAGTCCTCACTGGAAGGACTGTGATATTCTCCTTCTGAAGTTTCAAGGGTATGTTCCTCTTTTCCTTATTCTCTTAGGCTGGTGGCCTATTTAAGATAAAGTTCCTTCTTGAACATGTTTGTGGAATGAGTGGGTTTTCCTTGCGGGCTTCCTCCCGTCATATTTTACGGCAATGCTTCATTGATTGCTTGTTGTTCCTTTATTTGATTCAGATTGACATCTATGAAACTTTGCAAGACTTCTTGAAGACTTTGTATGGTTTTCATAATATCAAAATTTAGTTCCACCACCAGTTCTTCTTCCTCGATGAGGGTATTCAATTTCCCTTGCTGGATGTTATATTCTTCAGTGTTCATGATCTAAACTGATCTGTAAAAATTCCTGAAATTGAAAGTTTTAATAATAGGAAAAAAATTTGTTAGTTGACAAAATTTAAAACATACTTTATTTTCCTTGCAACGAATCTCTGGTATGCCCATTAGGTCTCTTAGTGTTTAAACTGGGCTCTGATACCACTTGTAATGTCCCAAAAAATTGAAAAAAAAAATATTAGGATAATAAAAACTACCTACGCTAGACATTAATTGAACTTTGTGGAATCTTTCGTACTCTGATTGTACTGTTGTATTGTCATAAGCTGTTCTTGCATCCTACTTCCATATTTCTCGATGCGGTTATTACAATGTTACTTACATTGTCTTCATGTTGATTACTTTTTGTACTATGGTTAAGCATTTATGTGTAAGTTAGTTATTTAATTACATACTTCATTGTTTATAACATGTGCTTACTATTGTATACATGATTCTAACTTAACTCTGTTCTTGGAAACAAAGGGGTCGAGTGGTGGGACTAGTTTCCCTTTTAACCACCTGAGAGGTAACAGTTTCTACTTGTCATATCAGGCTTACTTAGTTCTGTTGAACTAATGCATTCTTTTCCCATTTGCGTGCAGGTGCACTTGGTGATGGAAAAGTTGTATCTAAAGCTTAACGAAAAGTGTTGATCATTTTCGTTACTAGCGCTTGCATTTGGAGATCTATCCTAGTGAAATTACACTGATTATTATTATTATCATTATGGACTTTATGATAGTGATGGGGTCACTACTATAGTTACTAGGCTTGTGTGACACAGACTCATTATTTATGGGATACTTGTTCACTATGCTTTAAAGGCTTCTGACTTATTCATGTCCTAACATAATTTTACTATATGGTTTTTATATAGTTGGAGAATATTTGTAAAAACCTTGGCTTAAACATTCCATGGAATATTTCATATGTAATGGACTTAGAGCTTAAAGCCTAAGTTATTCGATGCATGAATGGTTTAATGCAATTCACAATGGTTTTGGGACAAGGATTAACATCGTGACCAGAACTATGGATTTGTGGGTTTTTGTAAACGATATTGGAGGCCAAGGTGGTGATATAAATGTTCCTTGGGAAAGGTTCCAGCCCAACTCAGGCCTTGGTTCAGTCATTGGTTTGGCTCATTTGTATCCTTGTTGCTTGTGCTCTACTCCGGTGTGGTGGAAAGAGGCGAAACAGCAATGGCTTGACATGTATGATGGTAGTCTAGTTTTGCAGCATAATTTTCTTGTTTGGTTTGATCATTGGCATACTTCTCATCGTGGTTTCTACCCAATGGTTACAGGTTATAGGGTGTGGCGAATCAAGCTTGGATTGCTTCTTGGGGGCAAGGCCGTGGATGAAGCCATACCCATTAGGGTAAGCCTATTGTATAAGTTTTTACTTGTCCCCTCTTAGCTTCGTGTTTATGACTAAGTTATCACTCGTCGTAGGTTTGTATTTGGTTGAGTTTGGTTTCTAATGGATGTGTTTTTGGTTGGGGTTTGAATGTAAATTAAATGAGCTCTGCATTTTGTAAAGAGACGGGCTTGGGGTTTTAAATGCCTTTGGACCTGAGCTTTAAATATATTGGGATTTATTAATGGGTGCTCTGTGCCATGAAAACGGCCTGGGTGACTTCTCGACATGATCTATGTATTTTGTAAATAATGTTTTGATTATGCTACTAGTCAAAGGGTAGCACCATTGCTTGCAATGGTGCAATGGCTGAGTTATGAATGACTGTGTAACTCTAATGTCTTTTGATAATGATTATGTTTAACAATAATTGCATACTGTGTTTGATTTTATGTTATGATTATCACCGGACTATATGGATTCGCATTCGTTGTTTGCGTTAGTTGTATGGATGAAATGTGTGACAATGTTATGGCTTTGGGGCCATGCCTATATGGCATTGGCATTTCCCTCCATGGTAGCTGCGATAGTGTAATTACTGTTTATGATTTCATTGTGTAATATGATATGCGGGTTGTCTGTGCTGTACCCCTGCGATTATCAGTCGCCACTGTTGGTAAACATGGAAAAGGTTGTAATATTCGATAATGTTGATTATTATAATGAGTTGGATATGTAAAAGGCCAAGGGCCATAAATTGCAGCGAGTATATTGAAATGGGTCTTTTGAACCCTGTGTAAAGATTTTTTGTTTTGTTTATAGCCTACATATAAGTAATATAGCGTGGCTTTGTAAAATATTAATATACCCTACAGGATTCGATCATGTGTCGTTTACTGTGGTGAGGGTTTAAATTTATATGGATACGATTTGGGCTTTAATTCCCACATGAATAAATCGTGTGACCTCTATGCAATTATGTTTGTTTTAAATGAATACTATAAATGATATTATGTTTTTTTTTAAATGATTATCGTAAAGGATATTATGTTTGTTTTAAATGATTACTATAAATGATATTATGTTGGATTTTATTTATGTAGGGACTTTTGTTTATGGCAAGTGATTTATAATATGATTCGTATATATTTAGGGGTTTGATTTGTTATATTTGTGATGGATTACTTATGTGTATAATCAGTTTATTGTAATACGAATTTGTGGATGTAGTTCATAGTAATAAATCATGAACCATTAGATGGTATTGATACATGGTCTGTATGTTTGATTTATGATAATATTTGTTTTAAAGAAGAATTATAATGTTTATATAGACCCTGAGAGGTCTTTGTTGTTTTTTTGCTTAGCTTTAATATTTGAAGTTATGATTATTGTTAGAAGTAGAATATTGAGTTTATATTATTGCTTAAAATGGGTTAGGGTTCTCTTTAAAGCTTAATCTGAAATAGTCTTTTACTTCTACACGTACCTCTACTAGCAATATGAAATATGCGAGTAGAGTACATAGAAAAATAAACACACAAGATTTGATAGGATAGTTCCTAGGTCTTAAGAACCTAAGTTTAAGATGTAAATGAAAATATAGAAGTAAAACTAAAAGAAAAAAACCATTGATAATTATTACACACGAATTAAATTACAGCCTAGGGTTTATAATTAAAATGTAAACACTAAAAGAATTTGACAGGAAAACAAAGGCACATAGTGTTAGAAATATAATATAAACACTTGCATAATCTAGCCAACACTTATTCTAGATAATGAAATAGGCAGTCAAGAACCTCATACCTGAAAAGTTAAGCTCTTCCAATGGCTAAAACCTGCACATTCAATTATCAAGCATTTACAATTCACAAGAAGATTTCACGTCTACATAGATGACTGAATCACTTGGGAACTACCAAGTTCCACCCAACCATGAACTGGGACAATTCTTGGTTTTAATCCAGATCCCCACGACATGGTTCCAACCATTAGAGGAAATTTGAGGTCTAAAATGGGCCTCCTAAGGAAAATAATAAAATAATAGTTAAAATAATAAAATAGTAGTTATTAATTTTGGAGGAAGANTTGTGTTTGTATTTTCGACATATCTCCTTGTGTTTTTACTCAAATTCTAAGCGGGAGAGATCATTGGATGTGGAATTTAATTCCACCTCTAACGAGTACCTATACTACATACTTTTGACAGACCCTGCTACCCCAAAAATAAGAAATGCCTGAAAAAATGTGATGATGACATCATCATCACATTTTTTCAGGTATTTCTTGTTTTTGGGTTAGCGATGTCTGTCAAAATTATGCAGTGTGGGTACTCATTAGACGTGGAATTAAATTCCACGTCCAACAAGCTCTCTCGATTGAAATTTGAGTAAAAACACATGGAGGTATGTCAAAAATACGAACAAAAAAAGTAGTTTTCTTTTATGAAAAATATGCCAATTCAACCATTATGGTTGACTAATTTTATTTAAATTCTATTGGTTCTTGAATTCCCACTCACAAAATTTATTGTTGGCGGTTTTTCTTATAAGGCCCATTTTAGAACCCAAATTTCCTCTAATGACACAAGTAGCTTAAATCTCCTAAGGTAAGGCTGTCCTAACTAATATATCAGGTCTAGATCAGTTCTCCTTTTTTCTCTTAACAAAATGTTCTCCAAAAAGTCTCTTGAGAATAATCAAACAGAATAATGACTCCAAAAATATGGAAGAGATCCCCAAGCCTCTCTTTGGCTTGGGACTTTATAGACAGACTTTTCAGTTAAAGGGCCAGTTAAATCAAGAATAATTTGATTTCTTGATTTAACCCTTTTTATTTAATTTAGGGTTTTTTATTATTTAAACTTAGGAAATTTTAACTATTTCCTAATTGAAATTTTCTAGGTATTATAACATTTCATTTTCTCTTAGTAATAATAATAGTAGATGTAACTTTTCCTTCTTTCTTACATTGTTAATATTATTATTATGTGTACTCTTTATACACGCTCTGTATAAAATATATAATAATATATTATTAGTTAACATTTGTCTTAGGGTATCACATATTGTTATCCTTAGACTCATGACACTTTCTTCATTAAGGTCATCAGGTAGATGGTTAGGTCTACTAGGTTAGGAAACTCTAAACATCCTTGCATGTTGGATTCCCTTATATAACATGGTAGTTGTTCACTATTTGATGAGATAAATAAATTTTAGATTTCATTTAATCACTTATAAATAAGTGAGATGAGATCAATATTTACTCGATTCGTTTTCATTTGGGAATCATTAATTATTTTCAGTAACTCCCAGCGCTTACTAGAGCCCTACTCAACGCTAAAAATAGGGAGTTACAAACTTAGTGCAATTCCAGAGCTTCTCGCTCATTACTAATGGTAGGATGTACTTGTAGGGTACACCTACGGATACAATGGACAAGGATCCGATGTTCTAGATATTATGCTCAACATCCACATGGAAGGCTCCAGGGCTTATGCCCAACACTTCCATATTATATTTTGATGTGTTCCATAGATTCACGCTCAACACAAATGTCTCAAAACTCATGTTCTTCAGAGCTTCTCACTCAACACAAATATAAGTACTCATGTTCTCCAAAGATTCTCGCTCAACACAATTATAAGTACTCATGTTCTCTAGATCTTCTTGCTCAACAAAAAACATCATTTTACCCATGTGCTTCAGAGCTCCTTTCTCAGCACAAAACATCTCATCAATCATGTGCTTCATGGTCCATGCCCAATGTTATATTTTTACCATTTAAGCAATATGATCTTAGGATATTATTTGAGAGAATAACATGCACATCAATAATCACAAAATACAAGAGACAAAAAGAATTTTCCTTGGGGAAGCCATAAAGGATAAAAACCTACAACTTCCTTAGAGATAGAATGAGCACCAATAGCAAAAGTAAAACCTAAAAACATAAATATGATCTCCGACAGCTTATCTTTCTCACTTGTGCCAGCACTTCCTCTCTCACTCATATGCCCCAGTTGAGTGAGTGTGTGTCTCAAATAGAGAGGCTCACTCTATATTTATATTCTTTCGTTCACTTAATATTTGACTCAGTTATGTAGGGTCGAGTAATCGTAACTCAGTTATGTAGGCTCGAGTAACCACAACTAGGGTACTAATGAACTAACTTATAACGAAGGGAAATTCCTCATGAATTTTAGTAATTCTTTTGATAGGAACATTGGGGAATAAATAAATACAAGTGATTCTCCCAATAGGAGCATTGGGGACCAATGAAATACAATATATACAAGTGAATACATTCTGAAGTTACAAATAAATCAACACTCCCTCTTAACTAGGAAGGTATTCTCTTGAAACAATTCATCAGCACATGTCTTATTCTATGTATCATCATCAAATGTGTATCATCACTGGATCATCATCAAAGCTATATCATCATTGGATCATCATCATCACTGCTCCGCTATCTTGATCAATTGGTGCTATATCTCAATTCTACTTGTCACATGAAGTTATACAGAGCCATCCCTTTTCAATGCTAGTTGTAGGCCTAGCCTATAGGTAGGTATTCATCTTCTTCAACACTTATATCTAACCCAGTCAGAAAGGCCCACCCAACACTTATATCTGACCATGGGAGGAACACATCAACCACCATGTCAGAAAGGCATGGCACTCACATCCGACCATGGGAGGCCCATCCTACCACCATGTCAGAAAGGCTCAGAAATCACATCCAACCATGGGAGTGTTGTTACGGAGAGAAATTTTTATGGCTTGGGGTACCACAACAAACAAATTAACTCCAGAAATCAATCCTTCCCTATATGCAAGAGAAACCAAACATCTAACACTAAAGTATCTCGATTTGTACCTTATTCTTGACGGTTGATATAGATCCCTATTGAGATTTTCCACTATCGCTTGTATTAGCAATTTTCTTCCTCAACATTCAGCAAATAAGACAAGCATGCTATATATAATTGTGTTAGACCTACTCTAGCATATATAATCAATAACATATAAGCATTTACAAGCATCCATGGATCAAATACTCATTTAAATACACATTATTGGATAAGAAAAGATATTTATATTGATATAAAATAGAGATTACAATAGTGAAAACCTCTGTCAGCACATCTACGAATCAGAGAAACTGAGTCTCCCACTTGGTGTTGATGTATATGTAACTTTGGAATGTATTTCACATGTATTTATTATATATTGTAACCCGATGTTTATTCCGGGATGTACTTGAGTCATTTCATGCCTCGATGTTCCTATAAAGAAGATATATAATGTAAACAAGTCATGTCAATTCATTGTGGGTAACCATCCTATAGGATAAGGGTTAAAGTCCCTGCAGTTCTGGAGCACTAGGGTTATTAGACTCTCCTAGTGAGTTCGGCCCTAGTAGGGTTTAGTGAAGTCAAGAATTAGTATAAATAGAGAGATGGCCTCTCTATTTATCACACATCTCATACACACTCAAGTGTAGTGCATAGTTGAGGAAGGAGAAGACACTGGGTCTAGATTGAAAGAAGGTTACTGCTGTCAAGAGATCACTTACTTTTTTGGGTTCTACTTTTGGTGCTGATTCTATCTCTGAGGAAGTTGTAGGGTTTTCACCATTTATGGTTTCCTCGAGGATAAATTGTGTTCATTGTCTCTTGTGTTTGATTGTTGTGGTTGTTATTCTCTCAGTTAAAGATCCTAATGTATTGCTAGCTTAATGATAAAAATCTAACATGGTATCACAGCTAACCTAAGAAGAAGACACTATGCAGCTGTGGGAACTAGGGCTTCCTACTTAGTGGATATTCCTCCACATATTTTCAGCAAAACAAGGTTGGATTAACTCTCCTCCTTAGGGCGCATCTTTCTGTCGAAGCAGAATCCAATTATGAGGTTTTTCAGTTTTGGACCCCACACTACTGCCAGAAATTAGGGCTTCTCACAGAAGAGGAAATTTTTAGTGATCCTAGGCATGGATTGATCTCCTCCCCAAAATCAAAGTTAGGGATCAAATTCAAAGCATTTGGTTGGACATAACTCTGGAAAAGCAAAACTCTAATTTGCTATTAAACCAACACTGCAGGATTTCAGCTCCAAATCAAGATCCAACATCTTGACCTGGTAAGATCTAAATATTTTGTATTTCCATTTGAGGCTCTCAGTTAATATGTCTCATCATAACAAGCTTGATGAATATCTTGAGGGAGCTAATAACTTTCATGCCTGGAAGTATAGGATCTCCCTAGTTTTGGAAGAAAATGAGTTGGACTCTTATATCAATGAGGAGGTTCCAGCTCCAGAGGGAGATGAGTATAAGGCCTTACATAAGAAGAAGTTGGTAATGGAAAAGAGAATAATTGCTGATTCTATCAAGTATCAACTCATACCATAGGTTTCCTCCCTCAAGACACCTAAAGCTATGTTTGATTCCCTAACCAAATTGTTTGAAGGGAAGAACATAAACACGAAGATGACTCTGAGAAACCAATTGAAGAATGTAAAGATCTAGAATTATGAGACTATTCAGTCTTACTTTACAAGGGTATATCAGATCAAGGAATAGCTAGAAGCAGTAGATGAAGAAGTGGAAAATGCAAAGATTGTGATGACCACCTTGAATGGTCTCCCTAGATCATAGGACTCTTTCATTCAAGGCATCTGTTCCAGAAAGAAGTTAGTCAAGTTCAGTAGAATATGGGAAGAATGCTCTCAAGAAGAAGCTCGGATAGCAAAACGAGAAGAGAATATGGGAAGTGAAGATTAATCTCTCACAGTTCACTCCAAGAAAACCAGGAGGAACCATCATCACTCCAAAGGTAATATCTCACACCCTAGAAAAAATTTGTCTACCATTAGATGTTACACATGTGATGAGAAAGGTCACATATTTATATTTTTCCCTAATAAAAAGAACTTCAAGAAGAATAAGCAAAACAAGAGAAGACATCATGCTCATGCTGCAAATGATGATGAACCTTCCTCAAAGAGAGGTAGACAAGAAAGTGATTCTTCAAGTGATGAAGAATATGTGCTGGTCTCCGCTCTTACGGGAACTGTTTCACATGGAAGCAATGATTGGCTCATAGACAGTGGTGCTTCCAAGCACATGATGGGATTCAAAGAATCATTTGTGAATCTATCTAAACATGAGTCACCTCACAAGGTGAAAATTGGGGATGACTACCAGTATCCAATAAAAGGAAGTGGTGAATCCTCCTATATACTAGACTCTGGAAAGTATATGAAGATGAAGAATGCATTATTTATTCCAGGACTAAATAAGAACCTCCTCTCCATATCTGCATTGGATGTTAAAGGAATTAGGGTTGCTTTTGTAGATGGACAACTTCTTATGTGACCAAAGGGAAAGACTTTTGACGATGCAATAGTGATTGGGGAACAAGAAGGAGGTCTATACAAGCTGAAGGGCTAAACAAAACAAGATTTTCTTCATGACTCAGTAGAACCAAATGAACTTTGGCATAGAAGGCTTGCACATTTTCATTACAGAGCACTACCACTTGTAAGCAAAGCTATTGAAGGTCTTCCCTAAATTCAAGAAAAACATGATGGGGTCTGCAAAGTATGTGCGAAAGGAAATAATACAAAGAAGACATTTCCAAATAGTGAGAGAAAGGCAAAATGAATATTGGAAATCATCCACTCCGATGTATGCAGACCAATGTCATCAAGTTCTCTAAGCGGGTATGCATACTATGTTTCTTTTATTGATGACTTTTCTAGGAATACATGGATTTAATTCATGAAGAACAAAGATGAAGTACTCAACAAGTTCAAGGAATTCAAAGCCTTGATTGAGAACCACACTGAAAAGAATATCAAGACTTTTCGATCAGATAATGGTGGAGAATTCACTTCAAATGATTTCAAAGAACTGTGTAAAGACTCAGGGATTAAGAGGGAGTTGTCCACCCCTTATAATCCACAACATAATGGGATTGCAGAAAGGAAGAAAAGAACTATCATGGAAGCTGTAAGAGCTATGCTTCATGATCAAGATATTCCTATGCATATTTGGACAGAAGCATCCAGCACAGCGGTGCATGTACAGAACCGTACTCCACACATAGTACTCAAGAACAAGACTCCTGAAGAAGTCTTCTCCGAAAAGAAACTAGAATTCATCCATCTCAGAATATTCAACTGTCCATTCTACATACATATTCCAAAAGAGAAGAGGACAAAAATAGATCCTTCAAGAAAGAAGGGTATATTTGTGGGATACTCTGAAAGCTTGAAGGCTTACAGAATATACTTCCTAGGGTTCAAGAAGATTGACATCAGCAGGGATGTAACATTTGACAAAGATTCATCCTACATCAAATCCAAAAAGAAACCTGCTGAAGAACCTAAAGCAGCAGAAGCTCCCAGAATTCATGATACAATCATGAACCAAGAAACTCAAGAAGAAGATCGAGAATTTGAAGAACCACAAAGACCTGTAGATCCACCACAGGAAAAGAATCCTCACAAGTAGAAACCTGCTTGCGTACAAGAGATTATCCAAGGTGTGGAAAGATATGGGGTTCCAGAAGAGAATCTCAGAGAAATAAAGAGGACCAGATCTTGTTCCAGTTATGTAGCATTACTATGTGACTTCATTGATAAAGAACCTTCCAATTATGAAGAAGCGATAGAACAAAAAAAATGGAAGGATGCTATGATCGAAGAGTATCAATCGATCATGAAGAATGATGTTTGGGATGTTGTCCCAAGACTAGAAGGGAAGTCATTTGTAACTTCCAAGTGGATCTACAAGATTAAGCATGCTGCAAATGGTAGCATAGAGAAATATAAAGCAAGATTCATTGCTCGTGGTTTCTCCCAGAAAGAAGGAATAGAATATGAAGAAACCTTTGCACCTGTAGCTAGATACACTTCCATTAGATCAATACTTTCTCTGGATGTAGTGATGAAATGGAAGATACACCGAATGGATGTCAAGATTGCTTTCTTGAATGGTGTAGTGGAAGAGAAAGTGTATGTGGAGCAGCCACTCAGTTTTGAGACACATGACAGGGAGTCTCATGTGTGTAGATTGAAGAAAGAACTGTACGGTTTGAAACAGTCACCTAGGACATGGTGTGAAAGAATTGACAACTTTCTATCTAGTTTGGGCTTTACCAAGAGTAAAGCAGATTCCAACCTTTACTACAAGGTTGAAGATGGAAACCTAGTGATGCTTCTACTATATGTAGATGATATATTTGTGACAGGTATGGATAGGTTGATTGTTGATATGAAGATAAATCTTGCTGCCAAGTTCGAAATGAAGGACCTGGGTATGATGCATTATTTTCTAGGTATGGAGGTGTGGCAGAATAATAATCGAATCTTCCTTGGATAAGGGAAGTATGTAGTAGATATCCTAAAGAGATTTGGGATGATGGACTGCAAGGCATTAACCACACCTATGGCATCGAATATAAAGCTATTTAGTGATGCTTCATCAGAGTCGACTGATGCCATGATGTATTGTCAGATGATTGGGCCCTTGATGTGCCTGATGAACACGACACCAAATATTTGATTTGTTGTGAACACCTTGAGCCAATCCGAGACATGTTCACTTGACTACTACAAAGCACATTCTGAGGTACCTAAAGGGTATGGCTGATTATGGGCTCAAGTATAAGACTGATCAAAGGATTAACCTGGATGTTTATGTTGATTCATATTGGGCAGGTAGTTCTATCGATAGGAAGAGCACTTCAAGGTGTTGCTTCAGTATGGGATTAGGTGTGATCTCATCGTTTAGCAGGAAGAAATCCTATGTGGCATTGAGTACAACTAAAGTAGAATATGTCGTACCCTGTTCAGCTAGTTGTGAGGCAGTATGGCTGAGGAAGCTACTGTCTAATTTATTTGATCTCCAGTTAGATGCTACTTGTATATACTGTGACAACCAAAGTTGTGTAAAGTTATCATAGAATCCAGTATTTCATGACAAGTCAAAGCATATTGAGATCAACTATCACTATATCAGGTATATGGTGCAGAGAGGAGCATTGAAGATCCAGTATGTTGGGAGGAACGAATAGATAGATGATGTGTTGATGAAGCCATTTAGCTAGGATGAAGTTTGATTACTTCAGGGAGAAGCTTGGTGTTCTCTAGATCGAGATTCCTCCCAAGAGGAAGTGATGTGTCCATGTTGTGCCCTTCTGACATGGTAAGAGGATTGGTTCCTTCCATGGTCAGATGTAAGTGCTATGCCCTTTCGACATGGTGAGAGGATTGGTTCCTTCCATTATCAAGTGTATGTAGATACCACATCCAGCATGAAAAAGGGCTGTCTCTGTGAAGACACATCTAGTATGAAAAAGGACTAGCTCTGTGTGGATGCCACATCCATCATGAAAAAGGGCTGGCTCTATGAAGACACATCTAGTATCAAAAAAGACTAGCTCTGTGTAGCTACCACATCAAGTATGAAAAAGGATTGGCTCTGTGAAGACACATCTAGTATGAAAAAGGACTAGCTCTGTGTAGCTTCCACATCCAGTATGAAAAAGGACTGGCTCTGTCAAGACACATCTAGTATGAAAAAGGACTAGTTCTATGTAGCTGCCACATGCAGTATGAAAAAGGACTGGCTCTGTGAAGACACGTCTAGTATGAAAAAGGAATCGCTCTGTGTAGCTTCCACATATAGTATGAAAAGGACTAGCTCTATGAAGACTCATCCAGTATGAAAAAGGACTGGATCTCTGTAGCTGCCACATCTAGTATGAAAAAGGAATAGCTCTTTGAAGACTCATCCAGTATGAAAAAGGACTGGCTTTGTGTAGATGATACATCCAGTAGAAAAAAAACTAGCTCTATAGGTGTACATCTAGCATGAAAAAGGGATGGCTCTGTAGAGATTCATGTGACGAGAAGAATCAAGAGATAGCACCCATGATGATCCGGATTGAGTAATGATGATCTAGATCCAGTGATGATGATCCAGAAGTGATGATCCGGATCAAGTGATGATCCATATCTGATGATGAAGATGACTTGAAGATGAATATTACTTGATGATGATCCAGAAGACACAGAGAAGAATACTTGTGCTGAAAATTGTGTTGAAAGAATACCTTCCTAGTTAAGAGGGAGTGTTGATGTATATGTAACTTTGGAATGTATTTCAATTGTATTTCTTATATATTGTAACCTGATGTTTATTTTGAGATGTACTTCAGTCATGTCATGCCCTGATGTTCCTATCGGGAAGATCTATAATGTAAACAAGTCATGTCAGGTCATTATGGGTAACCCTCCTATTGGTTAAGGGTTAAAGTCCCCACATTTTCAGGGCACTAGGGTTATTAGACTCTCCTAGTGAGGTTGGCCCTAGTAGGGTTTAGTCAAGTTGGGAATTAGTATAAATAGAGAGTTGGCCTCTCTAATTATCACACATCTCATACACACTCAAGTGTAGCACATAGTTAAGGAAGGAGAAGACATTGGGGATAGATAGAAATAAGGTTACTGTTGTTGGGATATCACTTACTGTTTTGGGTTCTACTTTTTGTGCTGATTCTATCTCTAAGGAAGTTGCAAGGCTTTCACCATTTATGGTTTCCCCGAGGATAAACACTATGTTCATTGTCTCTTGTGTTTGATTGCTATGCGTGTTATTCTCTTAGTTAAGTATCCTAATGTATTTCTAGCTTAATGATAAAAATCTAACACTTGGGCCTCCACCACTTCAATCCTCCATCTCTCGATAGCAAGCTCACAAGAAAAAGGCAAGCTTGAGAAGAACACAAAGTGGTCCAAGGGACAAAGGGATGCAGAATCAAGTATAAGCCCTAGCAACAATGGACTATAGTTTTATTACTCTTCAATTCCTCCTTTTTCAATGTATCCAAAGGGTTTGTTATATAGCTCTTCAATGGGATAATGGAAGGTTGAATCCGAGTGATCTCAAGGCATATGGAAGGCCAAGAGACAAGTGATTCAGATCCACATCAAGGAAAACTCCAAAATCATTTGGGCTTTTGCACACATCCCGATGTACACGGGTTTAAGGGTCAAATCCATGTATATATGTGAGAAAGGGATTCAAAGTCACGTATGGCAATTATTGCATGTTTTTAGGGATGATATTGGAAACATCAAAGGTACAAAAATGGTCCATGGGGTCTAAAGAGTCTGTAGAGGGATAGGGAAGGCCATAAAGGTGTGATCCACCATGTGTGGTAAAATCAGCTGTAACAGATTCCCCTTAATGTGTGAGGTCAAAGGGGTCATACGATGGCCGAAATACATTATAATTCCATCCCAGAAGTGGAGTGATGAAGAACCTAGTGGAAGAACCAACCATCCAATCAATACAATACAATGATCAAAACCCTGCACATAACTGCAAGTAGATGTAGCAGTCTTGGATACATAAGAGTACAATGGCAATGAATAGGCATGATACAAAATATGACATGTGTGGTCATCACCACATACAATATAGATAGATTAGAATAAGATATACATAGGATCATGATCTCCATGTAGGCTGAAGATATATAACAGATCAAGATCTACATAATGTCTTGAAATATTTGACATATACTGGAATGAAGTCATGAGAGCTGAAATCTAATGAACACTTGAACGATCAAAGAGGTAGCATATATGAGATGCCACTAGTATGGAAGGTCTTCTACACAAACCGCTATGATTACATGTCCTACTACATGAATAGAGGTGTCGAGGTCGAACATAGTAGTCCATAGTCTGATTACTGGTCATTGATGTATACCATTAATAGATGCGACATCACCCACCGATAATGAAAATGGGAATCAAGGTACTAGAGTGAAAACTAACAAGTGTGAATAAATGTGTTGAGGTCGAACACTTGAGAGAATCCATCGATCACGGGACATTAATGTATTCCCAAAAAACTATCAATTGTGAGAGAACCTACCACCGATGACTGCAAGTCTCAAGGCACTTTAAAATGACTCTAGATTCCTATCCCAGAATAAATGATCTTAAGTTGATGGGATGAAATCCGCTGGAGGGAGGGAATTAAGGCATCCCCCATCATCCAACATGAGGTACTCAGCAAAGCTGTATAATGTGGAAGGACTCGATCATAATGTGCATGAACCAGTAACTACACCGGGAATGGTCGACATGCAAAGACAAGAAAATTGAGGAATGCCCGACTCAAATTTCAACTTCCTTCAAATGAGAGCATAAAGGTGAATGGTGACTGAATTTAGGAAGCATAAGCTCGATATACAAAACTACGACATCTTTGCAACATAGGAGGCATCGACAGAGGATTCATAGGGACTGGAAGCTTAACTGGTCGATCGAGATAAAATCATAAAAATGAGTATAGCTCCTAAATTCAAAATATTAACCAAACCAACGAATGTGATATACAATGCTCTGTTCAAAGGCGACATGACTCGACTGCTGCCAAATATAACATCTTTTCTTTTCCGGATTTTTGATTTTTTGATTTTTTTGGACTTTTTCAAATATTTTGAAAAGCTTCAAAAAGAATAAAAGTGCTTTATAGTTACAGACTAGGAGGAGATGAGTGTCAAGGGGAAAACAAACTAGTTCCAAGCAGTGGAACATACTTATGCTCAATGCAAGGACACACATGTAGGATAGTGACAATCGGGGGAAAGTCCCCTCCTGATAAAAATAGGGAATCAAGCTGCAAAGGATATACAAAATGGTTCTGCGCAGCTAGACATGAGACAAGCTCAAGATATATGGCTGATACTCAAATTCAGGGAAGTCGACATAAGGCTCAAATGAGGCAGGAAAAGCTCATGATAATGTAATTACAAATTGACATAAGGGAGTCCTAAGAAAACAGGCCAGCAAAAAGATCAAGAGGAGTATGAGGATCTTGCAAAATGAGATGGTGATACTATACACTGGACTTGCATACCCTAAAGGAAAAAATGTCGGCATGGGCACCAAATGCAAACAAGGAGCTAACTAGGGCACCCATGTAAGGTCAAACTCTACCATTCACATCATGTCACTTCTAAAACAGAAAAAAGGTTCCGTGAAAGGATAAAATGGGTTCGTACCTAAGGTTATAATGAAATGGTCATAAGGTCATGAAAAATGAAAATGGAGGTGAAATCTAAACTATATGCTAGTTTGAACATCATACCTAAAATCGGCATGAACGGGTCAAAACAAAGGTTGAAACAACGCTCAAAATCATCTCCTACATTATCATATTAGTAAAAAATGGTCCAAAAGGGTCAGAAACGGTTCAAAACTATAGAAATGGGGTTCTATAAATAGTAAAAAATTCAAAACATTATATATCATTTGAAATTTTTACCCAATTGAGCTCAGAACTTCCAACGCAAATTTCGGACTTTCGTCCATTGAAATCCGACACCATTTTTTTCCAGGCAACTTCTCATGCCTTGCTCTTCCATTTGCATGTAAATTTTTTCAATTTCCATGGTCAAAATAGATTTCTAGGCCATTATAAGATGGTTTCTTCAGCCCAAGCAGAAATCGGGGATTTTTTCACGTAAAGGGTTGGCTATACGTGGAAAAATGGCCCAAAGTCACGTACATATGCGGCTGTTTTGCAAACAATCACGTATGTGGCCACGTTTAATGTTTTTTAAGACAAATAATGACCAAAACTCAATGTAAATGTGTAGGATTGTTCTATAATGGAGGAAGGAGAACATGGGGATGTAGAAGAGGATGTACGGGGTGATCTAATGGCTCAACAAGCTGTTCCTGCATGTGGGATATACAAGTTTTGGTGTCTTGGGGGATTAAGGGCCAAACAAGGACTACTGTAGATGCTAGTAGACTACTGGGATCCTAACTCAGAGTCTTTCCATATCAACGGGATGTCCCTCACTATAGAGTTGGAGGACATATACTTCATTACAGGATTGTCCCGATGGGGAGAAGTGGTGAACCTACGTTCTCGCGGGCTCAGAGGTGGCCTCACCATTGATGAGTATATTGTTGTATACTGTTATCCAGACATGGAGAAGGTTGGGAGTCAAATCCCAAAAAAATATATATAGGTACTAGGCCTAAAGGCCATACTACTGACACTTGGTAGGATAGCAAGGCTAGCCTCACTCCACTAGGCCTCGCGGCCCTTGATGTTCTATGTAGTGGAGTGCGTGAGACCCACATTTTACGATTGGAGTAATGTGATGTTGAGTAACATGAAGCAACAACTCAACGATTGCAAGATGGGCAGGGTACTAAGCTTCGGTTTCAGCAGTATATTGAGCACGTTCTTCTTCAAGCATGTTCTGGGGCTCATCCCTAGAGTTGATGCTCCTCCTCACGGGGTTCGAGATCCGGCCGAATGACGTTGGGAATATGCAATGCACAGACTGGGAAGAGGTAGGGTGTCTAACCCCTACCCAACTGATTTCTTTCCATGGTGGCGGCGGCAAATAGTTGCCATCGATGATTACCCCTATGCGGGGATAGATTTTTGGGGAGATCCCGACATGTCCCTACCACCAGGATCAGCATACGGTGACATTGGCAATGAATCCCAACCCTCTTTTTAAGTTTTTTGAATTATTTAATTGTTTTTGTGTTTTTTGATATATGGAACAAAAAGACATGTTTTTGAGTGACGACACATATTGAAAATCTGTCATATGTATGCAGATGTAGGACCACAGCGGCCTGACAGTTTCCCTCGTCATAGAGAGGGGATGAGGATATGATATTATGGGTGTGGATGTGGAGCAAATGCTCCAAAGCATCCAAACAAACTTTGTGCGGCTAACACATAGGGTACCCATGGCGTAAGTCAAGGACTTTCCTGAGGCCATGCAGCGTCAGGTGGTGGGTGTACCATGAGCATGGGTGCGGTTGTTTCGATGGCTAGCTAGAGCCATGGTGACTTTTCATGATCAAAACCCCCCTCCTCCTCACCAGGATTAGATACCTAGGAGTGACACATTTTTGTACTACTGTGTATTATATTTTTGTGGCTTGGAAGCCCCATTTTTGTATTATGACATTTATGTATTATGACGTCACATTTTGGATGTTTAATGAATTTTTTTTATTATGATCAATTTTATTTATTTACATTTGTAAAAGTGTATGTTTGTGATGAGCTTATGGTCCGTGAAACAAATTCCAATCTAACACATAGTTAGCATATGAGTCAGCAACTTGATTATAATTTCTTGGAACATGTATGTATGTTATGTTGTCAAATTGTCGTTCTAACAATATCACATGTAAGAATCTTCGTAATAATGTTGGATCCCTAACATGATATAATCCATTCAGCCATGACACTATTAACTATGAATCAAGACGTACCTCAAGAGAGAGAACACCATGTGAAATGGTATCCCGTAGAAGCTTGATAATGGCACTATACTCAGCAGCATTGTTTGAAGAGGGTCGCAAACATACTCCTCTTGAAGATAATACCTGACCCGTAGGAGTATAAATCACCCAAGAAACAGAGGTTGAGTGTTGAGTGTAACTGCTAGCACCATCAGCAAATCCTATATAGATGGAAGACTCCATTAACATCTGCCATAAGAAACAAAAGCTAATCAACAAACCCAATCACCATAAGAAAAATCTAACTATGCAAAATACTGTACAATAATATACAATAATCAGCCCTAGCTAAGGATCATGCATAGTACATTTTAAGATAGAGCCCATTTCTAGGCTTCTCCAAGGCTATCCCCTCATAATCTACTAGCTCATAGGCTCCCTTCTCTAACACACGTTTGACAATGTAAGGACAATGCCACATGGGGTTAAACTTTCCTGCCCCTAAGGGTTCTTTAGCTTGATCCCACAAAAGGACAAAATCTCCTTCACTAAACTTCCTCAGATGGACAGATTTATCATACTAGACCTTAACGCGATGCTTATTTACTTCTAAAACCACTAAGGCATCTCTGCGTTGCTCATCAAGCTGCTCTAAGTGGACCAAGCATTCCTCCAATGGGAAGTGTCCAATAAAATCTCTATGGCTAGCTTCAATGAAGGGGTTTCACATTCAACCGGCAAGACAAACTCCATTCCATGTAGAATTTGATATGGACAAAAACCCATGGCAGTATTAATTGCGGTTCTATAAGCCCACAAAGCAGGATATAACATGATATGCCAGTTGGTCTTGGTTTGTGTGATGGTTCGTTGGAGAATGGATTTAAGTGATTTTTTCACTGCTTCAACATGTCCATTCGCTTAAGGGTAATAAGAATAGGAATACTCATACTTGTACCCGAACTTCAAGGCCAACTCTTCCATCATTTGATTCTAAAAGTGCCTACCATGGTTAGTGACAAGATCCTTCAGAATATCGAATCGAGTAATGATTTGGTTGAATATGAAATGGGTGGATTTCTCACCATCGGATTTAACCATGGGCATAGCCTCATCCCATTTTGTGAAATAGTCAACAACCACTATAATATGATGATGCCCCCCAGCTGAAGCTGGGTTGCAATCCATGAAATCAATCCCCCACTTAGTGAAGGTACCAGTGATGATAATTGGATGTAATGGGGTAGGACATGAGCACATATTGCATGCAAACACCTGGAAAGGGTGGCACTTCTTGACCGCATTGACACAATCTTTAAAGATCGACGACCAGAAATAACCCACTCTTAAGATTTTTTGGGCTATAGAAAGCCCAGATAAGTGACCACCACACGCCCCTCCATGGAAATCATTCATCACAAGCTCAGCCTTCTCATGGGTTAAACACTGATATAAAATGGAATCTACCCCACGGTGGTACAATGTGTTATCCACTATAAGGTAGTTATTGGATACATGACGTAACCGTAGTCGTTCATCCCGTGAAAGGTGAGTAGGGACCTTCAATATTTGTAAAGATATGATTATATCCCCATACCATGGATCCAAAGTTGATATTAGGAAAATGTGCTCATCGAAAAATGTATCTTCACAAACTTCCACCTCCTCCTCGCTCGGGAAATCAGATATAAGCTCCGTAAAAATCAAGGATTTTTTTTATTTTGCTGAAACAAACTTGAGATCGAATTCTTGCAAGATGAAAATCCACTTATTATACTTTCCCTCAATCATCCTTCTAGTGAGGACAAACTAAAATGGATTGACATAGGCTACCACCAAGGTCTGGCGAAGGAGAATGTAGTGTCTCAATCTTTGAACTGCATGAATGCTAGCTAAGGCAAGTTTCTCCACATGGGAATAACAGATCTCCGCATCTACAAGGTTTTGGCTCAAATAATATACGACATGCTCATGGAGTTCCTCATCCTCTTGAACCAAAACCATACCAATCGTCTCCATGGACACGGACACATAAAGCAAAAATTCACGGCTGTAGTCAGGTGGAGTAATCACGAGGGAATATGCTAAGGATTATTTAAAAACATCAAAGGAATCCTGGGCTCACTCATCCCAGCAAACGGTAGTGTCCTTCTTCAGAAGATGCATAAATCCTTTAGTCAAATTGGCAAAATTAACCTTGAATCTCCGCAAGAAATTTGCCATGCCTTGCAAACATTGAAGATGTCTAATTTTTCTCGGGGGAGACAATTAAAGTATTGCCTCAACCTTTAAGGGATCGACTCTTATAACCTCCTTGGAGACAATGAACCCTAACAAGCGACCAGACTTCACAGAAAAGATGCATTTATGAGGATTTAACCTAACCAAATAATGGCAGCATCTTTTGAACACCAACCTCAAATGGTAGGAATGATGCATTCTCTGATGAGAATGAGCAGCAAGGTCATCCAAAAAGACTTCAATAATCGATTTGAGATCATGTAAAATCAAGGTCATAGCCCGTTGAAATGTGGCTCCGATGTTTTTAAGGCCGAAAGGCATCTTTCTATATGCAAAGGTACCCCAAGAATAGATAAAGAAATTTTTATGTTGGTCCTTGGGTTTGATCTGGATCTGATTGTATGTGGAAAATCCATCCATAAAGGAAAATGCCTCTCTTCCCACACACTCATCCAAGATTTGATCAATAAATGGTGTGGGAAAATTATCCTTAGGATAGGCACAATTCAAGTCATGAAAATCAGTGCATATATGGATCACTCCCTGCTTCTTATCAACTGAAACGGGGTTTGAAACCCACTATGTCAAGGGAACGGGATAGATAAAACTGGCATTTAACAGTTTTTCTATCTTAGCCCTAATCATGGGAGCTTTTCTAGGATTCACCGCACGCAAGCGTTGTCGAACAGGCTTAGCATTGGGATAAGTTTTAATTTCATGTTCAGTAATGTGAGGGTCGATACCTGGCATTTCCTCATATGACCAAGCAAAGACATCACAAAACTCTTTAAATAGCTCGGTATACTCCTGAATCTCAACATGGGAACATTCTGCCCCAATATAGACATTCACAATCTTGCCAGGATTGCGAGAGATATTGATAGGGATGGTAGGATATATATTCACCATGTTTCCATCAGCCATCAGACCAAGAGAGTGCAATGGAACCATGGGACTACCAATTCTCTCACTAAGAATATCCCTAAAATATTCACACTCCAAATGGTCAAGATTAAGAAGAAAATAAGATCTATGATGTAACTCTTCCCAAGGTGGCTCAACCCTAGACATGGCCTCAATAATAGCTTCATCTGATGGAAAAACACTATCAAGGCAATCATGTGCATGAGAAGACTCAAATGCCCATGTAGGTAGCACATATGGGTTCTCCTCCTCCATATGCGAAGAGGAAGGACTATGCTCTACAACACATTCAATATTCACTTGATATGCTATCATTGCTACAGGAAACAACATGTCCATTTCGATAGGCTTATTGAAAGGGCTCTGTGTAGGAAGGATCCAAGGATATTTCATATTGGTAGTGCAAAAATACATTGAACTCAATGAAGACAAATCCCTACTGGAACTAGACTCGATCATAAGAATGGGTGCAGCACAACCAAATTTTTCCATAAAATATGGATACATGCCAACACCCACACTCCCAATTGCTAGCTGAGAATGATCAATAATCGGGATAGAAGCTCCCGATGATGCAGTATCACTCAGATTTTTGAATGATGTCTGATCAATCGTAACAATATTACCATTAAATGGAAAGCATACAACTCAAAATAGGGAAGAATCTAAGGCTTGCATACTATACATCCAATTCCTACCCAGTAACAGATTGTAATCAAGGGGCGCATCAACCACCTCGACCTCGACCACGACGGTCTTCCCTCCCAAACGGACCTTAAGAGAAGGAAGAATTCTATGTGGCCAAAATGATCTACCATCAAAATCATTCAACATGGTAGCGGATTTAGACAACTTGGGGGAACCCAAACCCTTCCAACATGAAAAAGACATCATGAAAGCAGCAGGGCCTTCGTCAATCACAATGCATTTGACGGTCATGTTAAGACATTCTACATGAATCAAGAGAAACACATAGTAAGACAAGCGAGCGTGTAGTCCCGCAGTTTCAAATTTGATAATAGAGGAAGAGTTATCATCGTTAACACCAAGAGAAGAAAGCAAAGCCTTCCTTTGTGAAACTCTGAAGTACTTCAAGTGCAGACATCGCACATGGAGTGTGGCCCAAATCCTCGACAACTGAATAGTTCTAGGCGACTCGGGCATTAGGATTTTGTCCCGAACGCTTTAGGAATCCCTTAGGAATGTGATGTGCAACTTTAGGTTTATCCATAGGGTTTTCAATACGCAAAGGACTCCCAGGTGGATCAGGTTCCTTTCCAAGGTCTGGTTGTGACGAACCATAGTCCTTCGCACGAGTCACAACCTTAGTAGCATGCACCATGTTGATGTAACCATGACCACTATTGACTTTCGGTGGATATTGATCTCCACCAAACTGATCATGGGTCCTCAAGTTCACATTTTTATTATGGGATAAAGGGTTGGTCAGCACAGGTGGGCCCTGTGCTATGAACTTCGAGGCGTCTTCCATACAAGGGCACAAGTGAGTGAGGTGGTCATCCTTAGACAACTTGCAAGGAAACTTAACCTTACACTTAGACTACTTGTCCCCCTAGAATTTTGCACGTTCTTGTCATTAAAATTGGCATTTTCATTCCTATTCCCACCCTTACGATTTTTATTACCCTTTTTCTTATTCCTTCGGGGTTGTTGGTTGCCCTTCTAGTCCAACAATTGCACCGAAAGAACATTCACCATTTGGGTGGGTTGAGATGAAACCATGGCTTGTCCTGAGGCAGATTAGTTGATAGATAATTGACTCACCTATTGCACAACTGAATCCGCAGGTTTGGTACTCGTACAACCAACAATGCCATAGGCATGTGGTCCAAGTTTGACCTTAGGGTTGAAACTAGAACACAGAGTGTTAGGAATGATCTCATATAACAATCTGGATTGAGCATAAATCAAATCCAATTTGCGTTCCCTAAAAATGGCTTGTTCCTCATTCTGAACTCCGAACATAGAAACATCCTTCACTATATAAGGTAGTAATGATTTAAGGAACCACTTGAGGAGAAACTCCGGTGGTATGAAGGCTTTAATCAATCTCTTCTGTCTACGACACTCTTGGATATGGTCTGAGATATGCGTGGCTTTGTCTTGCTAAAATGTCGATAAGAGTTCTGTACCAACATTTTAATGCACTGGTATTTGGAAGTGATTGAGAAAATTCATAGCTAGGTCATCGAACAAAATGAATTCCCCCCTAGGTAACTCTATGTACCATTTTGCTGCAGGCCCAGTGAGGGTGCGTTGAAACTCTAACTCGGCATGGTGTGCCGGATCATGTGCAGGGATAACAGACATTCCATAACTAACATAACTAGTGCTCACAGGTTCATGATGAGTCTCATCTCCCGAAATCCAATACCGACGACTTGTGAATGAGGGATCATACCTAGAGTGTGGAAGTATATCCGGTGAAGGATCATACCTAGAGTGTGTAGTTATATCAGGTGAAGGATCATATACATGAGTAGGATCTTCTTCCACAACCTCATGAGGTGGAGAAGACAACTCAGGAATTTCATATTCATGACCTCCCATCGTGTGTGAATCAATGTGATAAGTAGCTCGTCTGGACTATCTATTTCTCTATCCCAAAGGAGGAGGAGATGTAGAAGGAGGAATTCCTACTAAATGACAAGAATGGTGAAGTGCCGCACCCGAATCCACAATGACTCAAAAAATGAAAAAGACTCTTCTAATTACGCAAACCCTAAGCAAGCTAGTGTGCGCAAAGCATACACCTATATAATCTAAATCCAATCACAAGCAAACAAGGGTAGGATATGTGAGATCCTGAATGAAGTAGGTATGTCTCACCTGGGAGAGGCTTGAGACTCCCATACACAACAAGTGGAGGTTCGTAACTAATTATTGTGGCCCTTAGCTTCAATGCATATAGCGACTATGATGTCCAACCCCAACCTGGCTAAGACACCTACAGAATAACCCCTACGAAGTACCCCCTCGATAACTTAGGCAAGGAAACTAAGGTTACCTCAATATAATCAATGCTCAGGAGGACAGTCGCAGAAAGGATTGATCGTATGGGCAGGGTAGCAAATCCTGAAACTCTCGAAAGAGCCCCCAAATACGAATACAATCCTATAAATATCTCCGGTGCTACTTTGTTATGACTAGGGGTCATCCCAATCAATAATCGCTCACACTGCCTCGTGCTTAACTCCCTTGTAAGAGGAGGATCCTGAGAAACACTAATTATACCAAGGAATTTCACACTCTCACATGGACAGACACATACATGTTGTTGTTTAGTGGTCTTGGAGAATTTACTCACAATTAACTATTCCAAGACCCTAAAACCTAATCTTGTTGGTGTAGCCTATAAAAGAAAATAGTGTAATCCATTTTAATTAAGCGTTGATTTTATTTGGCTTATTACTCAAAGAGGTAGATGATTGTGCAACCAATGGTGTTGTGATGCAACATGAAGTACAATGCGCACCTAACAATCAATTCAAATGCATTTTGTCAAATGAAAAATAGGGCATGCTACTATGTGAAATGAAAAATTTTCTTCAAATGACAAATGCAATCATTCCTATATGAAAACCTAAGTAATACTTCTCTAAGCAAACCTGGTGCAATTACCATGCAAAATACAAAGTGAAATGATGCATCATGATGCAAAGAAGCAAATATTTTTTGTATTTTTTGAATAAAAATGAGATAATAAAGAAAAAGAATGACTCTGCAAGCACTATCAAACAACACCCACACAAAGCACTAAGGTAAAAGAGACCTAATGCACTAATCCCAAAACAAAAAACAAAAAATGCAATAATAAGAACATTCTTAAAAAAAAAATTACCCTAAAAAGCATCTCTAGTTAGAAACAGAGCTATATACAGACTCTAGAAGCATCTAAGGAGACTTAGCAATCATCCAAACTCACCCAACAACACTCAATATTCCACTAAAAGGAAAAACTCAGGGCATACATGTCTGTGTGTAGAAAACCCACGTATATACATGGATATCTCAATCAAAACTGCGTGTACACGTGACTGTGAGGAAAAAACTTGCATACAGGAAGAAAAAGACATAAAAAAAAGAAGGAAAATAGATAAGTTGAGACAAAATTCACTCCCATTAGACACTACCAGGAAAACATGCCCCCATACCCAACTCAGCAATATAGAAATCAGAGCAATTCCAGAACACTGAATGTCGATAAAAACCGCCAAAGAAAAAATGACTAGGAACTCCCCAGTGTAGTCTCCAATTCTGTTACAGAGAGAAATTCCTATGGCTTGGGGTACCACAATAGACATATTAACTCTAGAAATCAATCCTTCCCTATAGGCAAGAGAAAACAAACATCTAACACTAAGGATCTCGATTCGTACCTTATTCCAGATGGTTGATGTAGATCCCCATTGAGCTTTTCCACTCTTTCTTGTATTAGCAATTTGCTTGCTCAACATTCAGCAAACAAGACAAGCATGCTATATATAATTGTGTTAGACCTACTCTAGAATATATAATCAATAACATATAAGCATTTACAGGAATCCATGGATCAATTACTCATTTAAATACACATTATTGGACAGGAAAAGATATTTCTATTGATATAAAATAGAGATTACAACAGTGACAACCTTTGTCGGCACGTCTGCAAATCGAAGAAACTGAGTCCCCCACTTGGGCCTCTGCCACTTCAATCCTCCATCTCTCAATACCAATATCACAAGAAAAATGAAAGCTTGGGAAGAACACAAAGTGATCCAAGGGACAAAGGGATGCAGACTCAAGTATAAGCTCTAACAACAACGGACTGTAGTTTTGTTGCTCTTCAATTCCTCCTTTTTCAATGTATTGAAAGTGTTCCTTATATAGCTATTCAATGGGGTAATGGAAGGTCAAATTTGAGCGATCTCAAGGCATATGGAAGGCCAAGCGACAAGTGATTTGGATCCACACCAAGGAAAACTCCAAAATCATTTAGCCTTTTGTACACATCCCGATGTATGTGGGTTTAAGGGTCAAATCCGCGTATATACATGAAGAAGGGATTAAAAGTCACATATGGCAATTATTGCATGTTTTTAAGGATGATCTTGGAAACATCAAATGTACAAAAATGGTCCATGGGTTCTAAAGAGTCTATAGAGGGATAAGGAAGGCCATAAGGGTGTGATCCACCATGTCTGGTAAAATCACCTATAATAAGGCCCATCCTGCCACCATGTCTAAAAGGATCAACACTTATATCTAACCTAGTCAAAAAGGCTCTGCACTTACATCTGACCATGGGAGGCCCAGCCTACCACCATCTCATAATGGCTCTACACTTACATCTGACCATGGGAGGCACATCCTTCCACCATGTCAGAATGACTCTGCACTTACATCTGACCATGGGAGGACCAACCTACCACCATGTCAGAAAGGATTTGCACTTACATCTGACCATGGGAGGCCCAACATACCAGCATGTCAAAATGGCTCTACACTTACATCTAACCATGGGAGGCTCATCCTACCACCATGTCAGAATAGCTCTGCACTTATTTATGACCATGGGAGGCCTAGCCTACCACCATGTCATAATGGCTCTGCACTTACATCTGACCATGGGAGTCCCAGCCTACTACCATGTTAGAATGGCACACAGACTCATCACTTCCCATTGGAAGGAACCTCGATCTAAAGAACACCAAGCTTCTCCATGAAGTACTCAAACTTCACTTCAGCCAATGTCTTGGTAAACACATCAGCTATGTACTCATCCATCACAACATACTGGAGCTTCACTGCTCCTCTTTGCACCATATCCTTGATATAGTGATATTTGATATCGATATGCTTCGACTTGTCATGGAACATCAGGTTCTCCAACAACTTCACACAACTTTGGTTTTCACAATATATACAAGTAGCATCCAACTAGAGATCAACAAATCAAATAGTAGCTTCCTCAACCACACTTCCTAACAACTAGCTGAACAAGCTATGACATAGTATGCTTCGGTTGTACTCAATGCCATGCAGGATTGCTTCTTTCTAAACCAAGAGATCACACCTAATCCCATACTGAAGCAGCACCCCGAAGTGCTCTTCCTATCAATGGAAATGCCTTCCCAATCTCAATCAACATAACCTTCTAGGTTAGTCTTCTTATTTGCCACATACTTGAGCCCATAATCAACTGTACCCTTCAGGTACCTCAGAATATGATTTGCAACAATCAAGTGACATGTCTAGGATCCATTAGGAATTGGCTCAATGTGTTCATAGCAAAGAAAATATATGGTCTCATATTTTTCAGGTACATCAAGGATCCAATCATCTAATGATACATCGTAGCATCAACCAACTTTGATGAAGCATCACTCAGTAGCTTCAGGTTCGATGCAATAGGTGTGGTCATGGCCTTGCAGTCCATCATCCCGAACCTCTTCAGGATCTCTACTGTATACTTCCCTTTTCCCAAGGATATTCCATATGTACTCTGCCACACCCATATGCCTAGAAAGTAGTGCATCATATCCAATTCCTTCATCTCGAGCTTGACAGCAAGTCTCCTCCTTGCAACTTTAATGAGTTCCTTTTTCTGTTAGGAACATTTCATCGACATATAACAGGAGAATCACTAGTATTCCACCTTCAACCTTGAAGTAAAGATTGGAATCTTCTTTACTCTTAGTATAGCCTAAATCCATTAGTAATCTGTCCATCCTGTCACATCATGTCAAACCTAGGGATATTCTGAAGTCACTCCCTCTGAAGTAGAGCATCATTATCCCTCTTCCTTTCGTGCTATATGCATTGAAACATTTTGTACAGGAGTGAGAAGTAGCTTCCTCTGCTATTAATATTCATTTAGGGTCACTGGATACCGAGATCCTCTATCTTGAACCTTTTTCAAAATTTATTCTCACACCCATCTATGAACTTATCATCCTTTATAGGATTTCATCTTCAACCTTGTAGCAAAGGTTAATATCTGCATCACTCTAGGTGATCTTCAAGCTCATACAAGGACTTATTTCATTTGCACACATGATTCTTCCTGTCATGTGTCTTATCTTCCAATGGCTGCAAATGTCTCTTTGTAGTCTATGCCTTCTTTTTGTGAGAAGCCTCGTGCTACAAATATTGCATTGTATCCCATGGTGTTTCGATATACTACATGCTAGATCTTGCAGATCCACTGTGGACTTCCCTTCAGGTCTATATACTGCATCCTAGACATCATTCTTCTTGAATTGGTACTCTCCTTCCCTTTCTTCTTGGCTAGAAGGATCTGCATCAATGATGTTGCTCAACAGTGTCTCATAACTAGAGTGTGTCTGAGGCCTTGTCATACTATTATTCATTTTTGGATTATTTCTTTAATTGTCATCACTTGTTCTTCGGAACAATTCTCATCCTTCTTTTCTTATAGGAAATTGTACGTGATCTTTCCTACAAGTAAAATGCATTAGTTGTATGGTTAGAAACATTTCATAAGGTATATTCATAATGAAAAATTCTTATGCATAAAGATATGATCATGCAACTATTTTAGCCAATACAACATTCATCCATATCCCATGGAAACTTTCTAGATTCCTTCCATCTCTACCATGACATCATTAAGATTGTGCACTAATCCATTATGTCAGCAAAGAGGTTTCATTCAAGATAAGTAGAAATGGAGAGTTGTATAGCACCATGGGCTACTTATCCATAACATGCATAGTAGTAGCATACTATCATTAATGCAATCATTCTATCATGCATAACACATCAACTGAATATAAACAAATGCAAATCAAAATAATATCATGAAATGACAATTGAATACTTATCTTTATTTGTTTCGTGGGTAGACTCCTTCTTCATCCTTCAGCTTCATCATATTCTTCATTTGTAACCACATCATTTCTTATCCAAATGCTAAGATGGATAAGAGGTTCTTCAAGAATTGAGTCCTTCATATTCCTCATCACTTGAGGGATCGTGAGAGCTAGATCTTCAGTTGCTCCCATCTTTTCTTCTCTTATTATGAGTTGAGCTTCTTCTTTTGTTCACTCTTCCCAGAGTCTATTGAAGATAATCACTTCCTTCTGGCATACATTCCTCAAGTGAATGAATCCCATGATCCTAGGAGGCGATTGAAGGTGGTTATCACAATTTCTGCATTCTTTATTGTTAGAATAATCAACATAGTTACCTGTCTTAGACATTAATTAAATCATTTTTGTATTATTACCTAGTCTCCTAGATTCCACTCTATGCTAGTTGCCTTCTACATGTCATAGAAGTCAACACTTACTAAAACTAAGTCATGGAGCACCTAGGAAACCTTCTGGAAACCATATTTAGCATGTCTTCTTTATTCCAGATCCTCTAAAGCGCATATCTTCTTTTTCTGTAAAGCTGCCTATTTTATTGAGAATTAAGGAAAAAGGAAAAGCTAGACTAGGTGTAGTTGACTTGTTTTCTGCCAACATCATATTCCATCCTTTTCTCCTAATAAAATCATGTATGAGTTGTATTTCCAACCCTTATTGGATTTCCTACTTGACTTTTACAATTCGTGAGCATCCTAGTGGATTTGGAAACTGCTTATGCACTTATGGGGGATTTGACTAGATTTAGTAATCCTACTATTTGACTATTTCGAATGGCATCCTTATGCATTTGAATATCTCATGTAATTATATATTGAAGCAGCCTATTACATCACAAAGTTGGCTATTGTACACTTATTCAATACAGATTAGTGTTATGCTCCAATTTCAGTCTCCTTTGATGTTAATTTTGCATGTTTCATTAGCAATTTTGTGAGTGTAATTGTTCAATCACTTGGGTTGAATTTACACATGGTATTAGAGCCTTTGTGGATCGACTTCTCTCCTTCCATATTTCTATTGAAGGTTCGACATCTTGACTGGGAGCATATTCTGCTGACTGAAGGGCACAGTTTCTGAGCTATGGACCAATCTCAAAAGATCATCTTGACTCCATTTCAATTATTTAAATGGAAATATGAGATGGATATATTGTTGAGAGCGAAAGGTCTCTACAGGGTTACGATGGCAATTGAGGCAGAGCCCAATGCAGGTGTAGAAAAAATCAAATGGAACAACATGAGGGATGAGGCCTATGGTCTTTTGTGTCTGAGCATTTCAAGAGACCTCCTCTTCCATATTGATGGATTCAAATCACCTAATGGAGTGTGGGATAATCTTGTAGATATTTTTGGGAAGACAGATGAGATGAGAGCACATCAAATAGAGAATGAGCTGATCTCCTTGAGTCCCGACTTCTTTGAATCCTTGAAACTCTATTTTTCCAAGTTTAAATCCCTTGTTTTGGCCATACTCTCAAAGCTTGGCCCAGAATATTCCGTGTTTTCTTTGACCTTCCATGCCACCAAGTTGACAGCTCGAGCCTAGAGGATTCCTAATCTTCCAGAGTTCATGGAATCCCTCACACAAGAACAAGATAAGTTGGTGATGATGGGCACCATAAAACCTTCCAAAAACCAAGCTTTGGTTACTTGAGATTCAAGGGTGGATTCAAAAAGCAATAAAAAATCTAAAAATCCACCTGAGCAAAAGAGAGACAAGAACAAGTCTCAAGAGGAGCCCCAAGGCTCCTAGAAGAACTTCCAGAAGAAGAAGAACAAAGGAGAAATGAGCAAGTGTGCATACTGGAGTAGGGGCTATCATCCTAAGGGATCTTGTATGAAGAAGCAAATTGACATGTTGACCAAACTCCCGGAGAAGAATAACATCTCCCTTTCTGATTGCTCAAAGAAGAGGGAAGGAGGATGAAATTCAAAATATAGAGAGAGATTACATTCTTTGGTTGCTGGCACATCAAGCTCACCTAGCTTCATCATAGACTCTGGAGCTTCTAGAGATATGGTTTTGACAAAAGAGGAATTCTCCTCTCTTGACATGTTGAAATTTCTGCCAATAGTTTTGGGAGATGAATCTCTCACTGATAGTTTGGGGAAAGGAAGGATTGATCTTGATCATGGTAAGTTCAATAATGTGTTTTATGTTCCAGGTCTTGCCTCTAATCTCTTGTCAGTGTATTATATGACTCACACTGGGTCTCCGAAGAAGGTCATATTCTCCCCTGATGATGTTGAAATCATAGAGATTTCAAATGGTAAATTCATAGAAAAAGGTGTTGTTGATCACACTTCGAAGGTATACACGTTTTCCCATTTTCTACCCTACTCAAACCCCTCTTCTCTTATGATTCATGCTAATAAGGCAAGAAATCTTTGGCATGAAATATTTGGCCATATTAACTACAAGTATATTTCTGATTTAAGTGAAAAATATATGGTCATAGGGTTACCAAAGATCAAGTTTTCCAAGGGTGTCTGTCAAGGTTGTATTCTAGGAAAACACCCATAACACAAATTTGAGAGAGCTAGTCATGAGAGAACCTATGCAATTCTTGAGTTGATCCACAGTGAAATTTCTGGTCCATTTTCTCATATGTCCATGAGTCAATCCAAATATGCACTGACCTTCATAGATGACTTTTCCAGGTATTGTTGGGTTCACTTCCTAAAGCATAAGTCTAAAGTTTTTGACCTCTTCAAAGTATTTAAATCCTTGGTTGAAAATCAATCTGGGAGGAAACTCAAGATCCTGAGATCTGACAATGGTGGTGAGTATGTCAAGTCTGATTTCATTCAGTATTGTAAAGATGCAGGTATTCAGATGCAGCATTCGATCCCTTACACACCACATCAAAATGGTGTTGCTAAGAGAAAGAACAGATCACTTAAGGAGATGGCAACCTGCATGATGGAGGCTAAGAATTTGCCACCAAAGTTTTGGGACAAGGATATAAAATGTGCATCCTACATCTAGAATAGGGTTCCTCATAAGCATCTTGATGGTATGACTCCTTTCGAATCTTGGAGTGGGCACAAGCCAGATGTGACCCATTTCAAGATTTTTGGCTCAAAGGCTTGGGCTAGAATTCCAACTGAAAAGAGAAAGGCAAGTTGTATACCCAAAGCCAAGAGTGCCTATTTGTTGGCTATTATGAAGATTCAGAAGGTTACAAGCTGATCAACTTGAGCACTAATAAATCTTTCATTGAAATAAGTGTTCAGTTCCAAGAACAAACTTTAGTAGCAGTTGAAGTTGGAGAGTCTTCTTCACCACCAGATCCATTGATTGTAAGTGGAGAGGCTAATGATTTTTTTTATTCTAATATGTCTGATAATTATTATTTGATTGTATATCCTAACAATCCTACAAGACCAAAATGGGCAGAAAATACCATTCATGCAACTAGGGAACTAGCTGGAAATCCTAGTGACACTAGGAGGACTAGATCTCAGTTTGAGAGTGCCCTGTGTATGAAAGATCCCTTATTTGTTGAGAATTTCTATCTAATGGCTGAATCATATCCATATACATATGAATATGCAACACATGATCCAATATCGCAAACATCCATGAAAGAATAATTTAGCTCGCTCCAGAAGAACAACACTTGGGAACTAGTTGATCTTCCCCCAGGGAGGAAGCTAGTTCAATGAAAATGGGTTTTCAAGACTAAGTTTGCTACTGATGGTTCACCTTTGAAATATACAGAAATACTAGTAGCGAAGGGATACTCACAAGTACATGGTATTGATTATAACGAAACCTTTGCACCAGTGGCAAAGATGGACTCCATAAGGCTAGCTTTAGCCATTGGAGCTTCAAAGCAGTGGGAGGTACATCACATGGATGTGAAGTGTGATTTCCTACATGGAGATCTCACTGAAGAGATTTACATGAATCAACCTAAATGGTTTGTTTCTAATCCTTTTTTTGTGTGCAGGTTAAATAAATCATTGTATGGGCTCAAGCAAGACCCCAGGGCTTGGTATGCCAAGATTGACGGCTTTCTGCTGTCATTGAGTTTTGTTCAATGCAACTCTGATCCTAATTTTTATTTGAAGTTGATTCATGGTTATTTGATGATTATTGTCTTGTAAGTGGATGACCCTTGGATTATAGTAAGTTCAAAGAAAGAGATTGCCTCCTTGAAGGATGCAATGAACCATGCATTTTCTATGACAGATTTGGGATTGTTGAGCCAATTTTTGGGTCTTGAAATTGCTCAATCCCAACATGGAATCAAAGTACATCAGTCCAAGTATGCATTAGATTTGATTAACGAGTTCAACATGAAATATTGGAAGCCAAGCAAGACTCCTTTCCTTTCAGGAGTTAATATTGAAGAAGCAAGTTCTTCTCCTATGGTAAATAATACACTGTATAGGAAGTTGATTGGGTGTTTGATTTATATTACACACACTCAACCTGATCTATCTTATGTAGTTAGTATGGCTTCAAGATACATGGATCAGCATCATGAGATCCATTGGAGAGAATCCAAAATGATCGTTAACTTTGTTCAAGGAACAAGAACTCATGGGATCTTCTACAACGCTAAATCTGATCTTGATTTGATTGGGTTTACCGATAGTGATTGGGCGGGTGAAAACATAGATTGAAAGTCAACATCAGGATATGTGTTCATGCTTGCAGAAGGACCAATCATCTGGTCAAGCAAGAAGAATAACTCCACAGCACTCTCATCTATAGAAGCAAAGTGCAAAGGAGTTGTAAATGTAGCAACTCAATGTTTGTGGTTGCAGGGAATACTTGGAGAATGTGGCTTCGAATCAGAGTTTTCAACTATTATCTACTGTGATAATCATAGCACCATTCGAATCTGCAATGATCCAGTTCAGAGATAGCAAACCAAACACATTGAGATCCATATACACCACATCAGACAACTTGTGCATGATGGCACCATTCATCTACTCTTCTGTGCATATTTAGAACACGTAGCAGACATCTTCACCAAAGTTTTTTGTGAGAAGACATTCACTAATCTCAAATCACTGCTGGGGATTGCTAATCATGCTATGAAGCATAATTGATGACAAGATTTTCAAATTTTGTTTTACTGTCCATGTTTAAGGGAGGATTTTCCCACTGGGTTTTTGCCTCTTTCCTTGGTTGTATGGACAAGGAGTATATAAAGGGTGACTAAGCCTTGTTGCTAGGCCCTATAGTTTTCTGATATTTACTCATAAATTCAAGCTTAAGGGGGGGTGTTAGAATAATCAACCCATAGTTACCTACCTTAGAGGATTCGAAACGTCGATATACAATTATGAATACTGTGGTTTTTCCTACTCCTGCTACAATTAATTAAATCATTTGTGTCTTATTACCTAGTCTCCTAGATTCCACTATATGCTAGTTGCCTTCTGCATGTCATAGAAGTCAGCACTTTCTAAAAATGAGTCACGGAGCACTTGGGAAACCTCCTGGAAACCATATTTAGCATGTCTGCTTTAGTCCAGATCCTCCAAAGTGCATATCTGCTTTTTCTGTAAATATTCTCGTTCTATTGAGAATTAAGGCAAAAGGAAAAGCTAGACTAGGTGTAGTTGACTAGTTTTTTTCCCACATCATCCTCCATCCTTTTCTCCTAATAAAAGCAGGTATGATTTTCCTTTCCATCCCTTATTAGCTTTCCTACTTGACTTTGCCAATTTGTGAGCATCTTAGTGGATTTGAAAACTGCTTTATGCACCTATGGGCGATTTGACTAGATTTAGTAGGCCTACTTTTTGACTATTTTGAATTAAATCCTTATGCATTCAAATCTCTCATGTAATTATATATTTCAGCATCATACTACTTCACAAGGTTGGCTATTGTACATTTATTCAATGCAGATTAGTGTTATGCTCCAATTTCAGTCTCCTTTGATGTTAATTTTGCATGTTTCATTAGCAATTTTGTGAGTGTAATTGTTCTATCACTTGGGTTCAATTTCCACATTTACTTCTTCATCCACTACTTCAAGTTGTTCTTTTATTTGAGATACCCTTGTAAATTATGATTGTATGTTCTATGCATTCTATATTTTTACATTCTTCAACTGGTTTCTCAAAGTCATGTTCAGATTTAGGTTCTTCCCTTGAAATAGCTTGGTCAAGGAATCAAACATCTCTTTAGGTGTCTTTAGGGAAGAAACTTGTAGTATAAGGTGATCCTTGATTAAATCAGAAATGATTTTCTTGCCTTGACCAATTTCTTCTTGTGTAAGGCTTTAACCTCATCTCCCTCTAGAACTAGAACCTCTCCGCTTAAGAAGGTGTCCAATTCATTTTCTTCAAGAACCAGTGAAATCCTATACTTCCATGCTCAAAATTTTTAAGCTTCACCAATATTTTCATCAAGATGGTGTGATAGGTCATTTTGAAATGAGAACCTCAAATGTAAATAGCAAAAGATTAGATTTTACCGATTTGAGGTGTCTGTCTTGGTTTTGGATCTGGATAATCTAGGGTTTGTCAAAGAAACTGTAATTTTCAAAACTTGGAATTTAAAAATTTTGATTGGATAGAAAGATAGACATATTCAAGGTGAGCTATCAAATGTACTCCTTTTTTGAAAACAGTGGAGGGAAAATCCCAGAACATGAAGCCCTAGTTTTCCAATTTCGTTTGCAGAAATGCATGATACAGTTTCTATGGTATCTCCAAAATTAATGCTCATATATATCTGAAATTTTGTACTGAGGTAGATGAATCTATCCTATTTCCAACACCACAGTTTTTATCAGAATTGGTTTCACCAATTGGGACTTATGATAGTTTTCCTACGGTGACTTAATTTAGGACTGTTCAACATAGAGAACTTGTATGGACTTACACGTGTCACATGTTCACCTTCAGAGTCTGAAATTGATACCATGGAAACGATGTTCCATTCCCTATTTGGAACATCTTTTGAAGTTTGATTTGGACCTTAGTAGACCGAGATATAGCAATTCTCCCTAGGTATCCTATTTAGGGATAAATCCTGGAAGAGGCTGGAACCCTGATTTGGAGGGATCATATTTCCCAGAATACAGTGAATATGAGGCTGAAAGTTTTAGATAGGGTACATCAGTGAAAATTTTGTCCCATGATACTTATTTAATATCGGGATATAGTGAATTTACCAAAACTACTATTTTTAGTATTTTAAGGGTTTTTTAGGCTCGGGGTCAAATTAGGGTTTGGATTTCCTAGAGTTTTACCTAACCAAAAATATTGAACTTGGTATCTAAATTTGGATTTTGAGGAGGAGAGAAATCCTATGCTGAGCTCACTCAAAAATTCCACTTCTGTGAAAATCCCTAATTTCCTGCAGCAAAAACTGAAAATGCCCGGAATCAAATTTTTCTTCGACAGAAAGATGTGCCCTTGAATAGAGAGTTAGTGTAGCATCCTTTTGCTGATGGATTGTGGAGAGAGACCCAAAAAGTAAGAATCCCTAGCTTCTGTAGCTAGACACTATCTTCTTCTAAGCTTAGCTCTAATACCATGTTAGATTTTTATCATATAAGCAATATGATCTTAAGATCTTATGTGAGAGAATAACATGCACAGTAATGATCACAAAAGACAAGAGACACAAAGAATTTTCCTTGGGGAAACCATAAAGGAGAAAACCCCACAACTTCCTCGGAGATAAAATGAGCACCAATAGAAAAAATTAAAACCCAAAAACATAAATATGATCTCCGACAACTCATCTCTCTCACTTATGCCAACACTTCCTCTTTCACTCATATGCCCCAGTTGAGTGAGTGTGTGTATCAAATAGAGAGGCTCACTTTCTATTTATATTCTTTCATTCACTTAATATTTGACTCAGTTATGTAGGCTCGAGTAACCAAAACTAGGGTACTAATGACACGACTTACAACAGAGGGGACTTCCTCATAACTTTTAGTAATTCTTCTGATAGGAAAATTGGGGTATAAATAAATACAAGTGATTCTCTTGATAGGGGCATCAAGGACCAATGAAATACAATATATACAAGTGAATACATTCCGAAGTTACAAATACATCAACACCCAACACAAGTAA
>LPNX010791626.1:1124421-1142498 GCA_001517045.1 Pseudotsuga menziesii
ATGAAGGTAACATCATAATCAATGGGGCTCATGCTCGTAATTGTTAGGTCCAAAATTCAGGATATTACAAAATTGTAGAAGGTTCACTTGTATGTATTTGCAGCTGGGGTTTAGCATTGATATTGCCAATATCTTGGCAAGGCTGTGGCCATATGCATTTTTTATGTCCATAATTTAAAAATTGGTTTCGTTATGTTAATGGAGGTTCTATGTATTTGTTTTAAACGAATAGTTTAACTTACTCCCATGAAATTGCTTGCAATGGAGCCTCTATTAATTCATGACTATGTATTTACTTACTGAAAAATGTTATTAATGATGATTTATGATGTTTATTTACTTTCCTAGGATTTATTATGGACATGGTCGTAAGCATAGCTTACTGTGGTGAAAAACAAAATGCCATTCATGTGATAGCGTAGGAAGTAGAGTTTTCACTTGGATTATTTTAATGGGGTTCTTGCCTCTCGGCCGTGAACCTAGAAAATGAAATGTTGCGTCTATATTTTGTTTAATTTATGTGGATCGTTGACAGAGTAATGATTTTGATTATGTTAAATACTAAGTTTTGGTTTCAAGTATAATAGGTCAGATTTCAACCCTTATATAAAATGCGTATCCTATGTAGACGTTTCAATGTATTCTTAGTTTTGTTTATGTAGATTACTTTTGGCTTATGTGGAAAATTGTGAAACTTAGAACGTTGTTTAATTTGAAAATTGAATCCTACAGGATTCGATGCCTCTCGTGGTTTGGTATAACCTATTTTTTAAGACATGCACCCATAGGATTCGATCCTGGGATGCGTGGGTTTGTGGTTTAAGTGTGTATTCATGGATTTTGTTTGGCATAAGTGTTGACATGATTCAATCTTGAAACGTTTAAATGGATAAGATATTCAATAATGATTTTGTATTAGGTTTATGGTTGATTTAAACATTGTTTTTGGTATGTTAATGGAGGTTGTGTGTATTGGTTTTAAATCAATAGTTTAACTTACTGTCGTGCCATTGCTTGCAATGGAACATCTATATATTCACGAGTGTGTATTTACTTAATAGAAAATTCTATTAATGGTGACTTATGATGTTTATTTACTTTCCTAGGATTTAGTATGTATATGGTCGTAATATTATCTTACTATGGAGAAAATATAAAATTCCATGGCTATGATAGCATAGGTAGTAGAGTTTTTACTTGGATTATTTTAATGGGGTTCTTGCCTCTCGACCATGAACCTGGAAAATGAAATGTTGCATGTATATTTTGTTTAAGTTATGTGGAGCATTGACAGAGGAATGGTTTTGATTATGGTAAATACTGAGTTTTGGTTTTGAGATTGATAGTTGCAATTTCAACCCTTATATCAAAGATGTAGGCAGTGTAAAAGTTTCAATGTATTCTTAGTTTTGTTTATGTAGTTTACTTTTGGTTTATGTGGAAAATTATGAAACTTACAACATTGTTTTATTTGCAAATCGAATCCTGCATGATCCGCCATGTTTGGTATAACCTCTGTTTTTAAGACATGCGCCCACATGATCCGATCTTGGGATGCATGGGTTTGTGATTTAAATGTGTATGCATGTATTTTGTTTGGCAGAAGTGCCAAGAGGATTCGATCCTGAAACCTTTAAATGGATACGATATTCAATATTTACTTTGTATGAGATTTATGATTGATTCTTATTTTGATAGTAGATAATGTGTTTATTGTTTATAATAATCGATCCTTCAGAACTTGGAAGGTCTCGATGGCTGGGATACGATGTGGGTAAGGTAATAAAGTGAAAATTATTTGTTTGTAGTTTTTTTATGGTAATTGGTAGGTTTTAAAATAAGTTCATATTTTTTATCTTATGTTTTGTTATATTGTTTAAAGTTTCAGCAACGATATTTAAGTTATGATTTTATGCATAGAATTTATGCTAACGGTATAGGTAATAGTTTTTATGATTATAATTTATGCAAGTGTGCTGGAAATCTAAAATTGTCACTAGAGTAAAGATATAAAGTGAGTTTTTAAATAAGTTTAGGTTTATAAAGTTCCTCAGTTAGGTTTAATAATATTTAGGTACAAAAAATATGATAGTATTTCTATGTTTTGAACTTGGAGTAATAAACATGAAATATAACTTACTTTAAAAATCTAGACTCTGTTTAAAGAAATATCTCTGTCATAGAAGACTGAAATTAACCCGCAAATAATGAAATAAAATGCAGAAAATAACAGAGACCAAATCCTCCTACTAATAAAGCTAAAGGTGATAGTATATCATTTACAAATAAAATTAAGATATATTTTCCTTGAATAGAATATCATTGTTGAGTAGATAAAATAACCTAGCTACAGGAAACAAATACTAATTCTCCATTCAAAATTTAAAACCCATTTAATAAGAAAAAACTATGTAACTTACAAGGGAAAATAAAGAACCTCATACCTGCAAGTGGAATCTATTTTAATGGCTGAAAAACCTGCACACGCAAATACCCAGTATTAATAGGTTCATAGACAAATCTGATCTCTCTTCATATAACCAAATAACTTGGGAACTACCACATTCCACCCAACCATGGCCCAAAACCGTTCTTGGTTTCAATATGAATCACCCCGAGATGGTTCCAACATGCAAGTAGCTTAGGGATCCTAAGGTATGGCTTCCCTATCTAGGATATCAGGTTCTCTATCAGTTTCATTTTTCTCTCTTAGGAAAAATGTTCTCCAAGAACTCTCTTGAATATCATTAGCTAGAATTATGGAATCGTCCAAATATCCCCAAGCCTCTCTTTGGCTTGGGTTCTTATAGACACACTTTTCACGAAAATGGGCAATTAAATCAAGAATCATTTGATTTCTTGAAATCAACCTTTTTATTTAATTTAGGTAATTTTAATATTTATTTTAAATTTAACATATGAGCTTGTGACTAGTTCCTATTTTGACTCTTGTAGGTATTTAATATTTAATTATCATTCATAATAATAATAACATGTGTTTCCTTTTATTTTTACTTATAGTTACTAGTATTATTACTATCCTTACTATTTTATACATATCATGTATAAATTGTAAATTTATATATATACCATTTGTTAACATTTTAACTTTAGGTATCATATAGCATGATCTCTAATCATATGACACTTTTCTTTTAGCTTAATCACTTTCTTGAATAAGTTCTTCAGTACTTTGATCAGATACAGAATTTCAAAATTTTATTTAATCACTTTAAAAATAAGTAAGACAAGATCAATGTTTTATCAGAGTCATTTTCACTCAACATATTAATTTTCCGGTAGCTCCTAGTGCTTATCAAGAGCCCATACTCAATGCCAAAAACAGGGAGTTACAAACTTAGTGCAATTCCAGAGCTCCTTGCTCAACACTAATGATAGGATGTATTGGTAGGATATGCCTAGGGAGACAATCACCAAGGATTCGATATCCCAGATATTATGCTCAACATCAACCTTGAATTTTCCAGGGATTTTCCCAACACTTTCAATTTTTATCTTTTCATGTGCTTCAGAGCTTCATGCTCATCACAAATGTTTCATCACTCATGTGTTCTAGAGCTTCTCGCTCAACAAAAATATAAATACTCATGTTCTCCAGATCTTCTCGTTCAACACAAACATCAAATACTCATGTGCTCCATACCTCCTCGCTTAACACAAAACATCACATCGATTATGTGCTTCAAGGTCTACACCCAACACATGAAATCTCATATATATATATATATATATATATATATATATATATATAAAACATATGCAACTGGATTACCCCCAATATATCAAACAAGTCATCATGTTCATGTGTCATGGGGTCTTAGGCCCCATATACCAAATAAAACATCAAATTAACATCACAAGAAATGGGGATTATGCCCATAAGTGTTAGGTCAAAATTCAGGATATTACATTTTACTGTTTTTTAGTTTGAAGTTTAAGATCATGAGTCCAAATTGTTCAATCGGATGGTTAGTGAAATCTAAGGACTCTCTGTCGTTATTTGTTTATAATATTGGAAAATATTTTCTTATTAAGCATTCAGATATGGACTAGAAATTAGTTAACTAGGTAAAAGTGGAAGTCGTAAGGCTATTGTGAATCCTCCTTAAAGGTTTTATTGTTTGTTTTATTTTAATGGATTCCAAAGTATATTATGATTGCCATCGGCCTGCAACAAGGGTTGCGACCTCTCAATATTCTTAATTTAATGTTCTCCTTTGGGGTAAATACTTGTATTTTTGGTTGGGCCTTAAATCCTTTGTATTTATAACTTTGTTATTGCTTGGAATTTATATATATTGAACATAGATAACCTAGTAAATATCTATGTTTGAATTATAGTTTAGCGTTGATGTCGTAAACCCTAACTGTAGTGTAAAATCCTTTAGCTAACGAAATTTATAGCGTTTGAACCCTCAACTCATTGTTCTTTTTAACTTATATATTAATTAGTTATAAGTGACTCAATGCATAAAATTGTATGAATTCTTTAATCCATATTTTTGATTCTGTGTAAAACTAGCTCTCTCGACTGTAAAGGAAGTTATAGGAATATAAATTCTGATATTTAACCTTTCCTTGATTTGCAAGAAAAGTAGTAAAGGAAATGAGATTAGAAAATATTATCTGAGTGAGCTCGATGATACTAAGTAATAAGTATGAGTTTCGATCTGCAATGGGAAACTTACAAATTTTAATTAATTTTATATGTATACTACATAAGAACTAGATGAAGCTAAAAGCATTGTTACTTAACAATGATTATCCTAATCTATGAATGTAATGATTGAACTAAAAAAAAATAATTAGTGTAATGAACTCAAAAAGAAAACCATTATAACATCATAGGAAATATCAACAAATCTTCTTTTATAGAACATATTAAATTCTGTAGAGACTAAAACATACTTCATAGAAACAATATATAGACCTATACCTTTTTTAACTTATTATACTTGAAGCCGTCACTAATTCATACAATCCATCAATCATTCATAAACTTCGAGATACTGATTTAGGAATAAATCATAGCTAATAAACAAAATAGATTAGAACGTGGATAGATTTGCAAAAGAGTGAAAACCACCCAAAGGAGACCGGTCCTCCTAACCGTCTCATGAAAGTATCCAAGATCAGTTGCTTTAGGACCGCCGATCATGTTCACTAAACCACTAGGATGAATATGTTGTGTAAATCCCACACAAAAATCTCTGCAAGTTAACACTCAACAGAAAACTTAACTCTCAACAATTTCCCTTTAGTTATCCCCTTATAAAATTCCTTGTGTTGCTTACTTTTGAGTTTGTATAAATCACAAGTTTCATTCAATTGGAATAGAATGTAATGTGCATCATGCTCAATTTGATTGTATTTATAATATTTCCTAGGACTTGTAATGTCCCGAATTTTTGACCTAACACTTATAGGCATGTGCCTATTGATTATGATGATTATGTTGATGTTTTATTTTTATATTGGGTCAAAGACCCAACTGCATATGAACATGATGATTTGTTTTATATATTGCACGTATGCCAGATATTGATGATATATATATATGCTTATTTGTGTTGGGTGCGGACCCTGACGCACATGGTTGATGAGATGTTTTGCGTTGAGAAGAAAGCTCTGGAGCACTTGAGTGATTGATGATTTGTGTTGAGCAAGGAGCTCTCAAGCACTAGAGTGATTAATGACTTGTGTTGAGCGAGGAGCCTTGGAACACAAGAATACTTACCTTTGTGCTGAGCAAGAAGCTTTGGAACACATGAAAATATAATTGGAAGTGTTGGGCATAAGCCTTGGAGCCTTCCATGTTGATGTTAACCATAAGCTCTGGAGCATCGGATCCTTTACCATTGTATCCCTAGGTGTATCATACAAGTACATCCTAGCATTAGTGTTGAACAAAGAGATATGGAATTGCACTAGGTTGTAACTCCCTCGTAAAGCGTTGAGTATGGGTTGTCGCAAGCACTACGGGTTACTGAAAATAATTTAATAACTTTCGAGTGAAAACGACTCAAGAAAAATATTGATCTCATCATACTTATTTATAAGTGATTAAATGAAATTTTGAATTTCTGTATTCTCATCAAGTACTCAAGAACTGCCATGTTATATAAGGGAAATCCAACATGCAAGGATGTCTAGAGTTGCATATCCTAGTAGACCTAAACCATCTAACTACTTGACCTTAATTAAGAAGTGTCATTAAGTCTAGGGATCATTATATATGATTCCCAAAGACAAATGATAACAAGTGTTATATTATTATGTACTTTATACATGGTATGTATAAAGAGTTAAATATATTTAGAATATTAATGATGAAAGAAAGAAAGAAAAATCTCCATCCATTATTATTTATTATGTAAAGATAATAAATAGTCCAAAACCTAAAAAGTCTAATTAGGAACTAGTAGAAATTTCCTAAGTTAAAATATTAATAATTACCCAAAGTAATTGAATAGATTTAAATCAAGAAACCAAGGTTTCTTGATTTAACTATCCCTTTTACTGAAAAAGTATGTCTATAAAGACTCAAGCCAAGGAAAGGCTTGGGGTTCTGATCTATCATTAGAGGACTCATTTTTTTTGTTTGTTTGCTCTCAAGTAATTCTTGGAGAACATTTTCGTGGAAGGAAAAAGGAGAACTGATCCACACCTCATATAGGAGATAGGAAACCCTACCTTAGGATCTCTAAGCTACTTGCATGTTGGAGTCCAGCTCGTGGGGATTTGGATTATACCAGGAATTGTTCTGAGTCATGGTTGGGTGGAACATGGTAGTTTCCAAGTGATTTGGTCATTAAAACAAATGTTAGATCTCCCTTTGAATTGTTAATACTGGTTATTTAAAGTGTGCAGGTTCAACCATTAAAGAAGCTTTAGAAAGTTACAGGTATGAACTCCTAGTATATCAAATTCATTTCTAGCATAGATGTGGGATGCTTTAGGTAAAGGTTCATATTGTATTTTCTAACCCTATAAATGCTTGTTATTTCTATATCTTCTAGGGTTTACATTTCTTAAAGTATAACCCTAGGCTACAAATTATATCTCATGCTGTATTCACCAGGGTTTGTTCAATTGAGCTTGTTTCTATATTTATCTTCATTAATTAAACTGTGTTTATTGTAAACTAGGTTTTGTTTCAGGTTACTATATAGCTGTTCTTTTAGCCTTGCTTACTCTACTGACATATTCCATTTGTTAGTAGAGGCATGTTTAGATTTAAATACATTAATCTTAGAAGTAGGTTCTAAATACATATATGTATAAAATTACAATCTAGATAGACCAAGTTCTTATCTACAAACTAAACTATTATATTATATATAAATAAATATATTCATCAACAGTAAACAAATCAAATACTATCTATAAATATACATTAACAGTTATAGAATGTAAATTATGAATATAACGAACTAATAAAAGACCATAATTGTTCTACACTAAATAAAAAAGAAATAAACCATTAAGGAACTTCCAAGGTCTACATAACTAAATACCTACTAACTATTACAACATTACATTAAATAAACTTTATCATGAATAAATTAATAGAGTAAACATCATGACCATCCATTTGGTCCAAGATCAATCCTCCTGTTCCATTTTAAATCCATAGATCAAATAATTTAAAATAGCATCATACTGAACAAGTAAATAGAATAAGTATCGTGACCCTACATTTGGTCCAATATCGAATCTCTATTCATTATATAAAACCCACAGCCCTAATTAAATAATATCATAATCGCATTGCATAAAATCATTCAAGTTCCATCTAACTAATACGTACAACCATCCCATAACAATAACCAAGTAATAAAACCCTTAATTTAAATAGAGGTCACGACACCCACCCCTTTGGGTATTCAAACCCCAGTTGTAGGATGTAATCCATTACATAAATTACATGCATAGTAATATTTTACAAACCCCTTCATCAATATTTTAATAATCCATAGTTTTTACAAAGTAAACACCCAGTATTTAAATTCTGTAGGAAAATTTATATTTTTACACAGGCCACTCTATACTAACGTATGCGAGATTCATTATAGTAACCATAGTACTATTAATAAACAAACAAATACGCTACAGCTAAGTCATGAGGCTTATGCTTCTATCCTTATGATGTAAGCACAACTTTGAACAAATTAAATAAACACAAAGGCTAATAAGTCAAAGCAATGAATAATTATATAAGAGGTTGTAATACCCTCATTAATCCATGCACAACAATGGCCTAAGCCATGCCTTGTAAAATAAAATACACAGTTTATATAAATAGCAAATGAGCATTGTCAATGTTTTCCCCTACGACGACGAAGGCCATCGTGGGTTATACCCCTTGCTCCTTCACAAACCACATTATTTTATAATCAATGAAATAATGACTGTAATACAAACCATTTGGAGCTATCAGAACCAATTTGGGAAATGCTCATACCACTCATGGCAATTCCTCAACCCAAATGCTCTCAATGATTACAACTAAATATAAACATTTAACACACAGTCCATAAACAAAGGCGTATTCCATTTTATAACCCACCATAATAAACCAATAACATGGAATAAATTCAACACATACACAGTAAGCATAATAACCATTTCCATTTCATAAACACAATATATATTATGCACAGGAATGCCAATATCATAAGTCAAGTATTACACAGTCGCACCATGGGCTTTGGCACCATTGTAAGCAATGGTGCTTCCCAAGCATAAAAGCCCCAATCCAAAATACAAGTTACATTAACATAATTCATACATAGATCCTTCAAGGGAAGCATGATTCACATCCATGGCTTAAAAGCCTTAAATTATATAAAAACCCAAGACTGTTTATCACAAGCCCCAAAGCAAATTCGAAACCCCATAGTAAAAACCCCCAACCAAGCAATAAGTAGAAACATAGTTCTTCCCATAGTGCTCCTCCATGCCGTGGAGGTCTCCTCCATTTCCCCTACATAGAGCCAATACCAAACCCCAAATAAACAAGCGAAACGACAAGTCCATCGTGAGCCAAACCCTAAGCTTCAGCTGTCACGAAAACCAAGGTGCATTAATGGAACTAGCTGGTATCTATTATTAAGGCCAAAACTAAATTCCCCATAGTTTGGTATCATTGCAATAATGATAGTGTCCATCCCCATGCAAGTCTTAAAACCCCAAGGTATATGGTTTAACCATATGTTAACCCACCACCCTAAAGAATATTAAAATGTATAATATATAGCAAGGTTTTAGGTAATGTAGTCCATACAATATGCATGCTAACCCAAGTTTAAATACCAAGTGTTTTTATGTAGTGGGTATCGCATAAACATAGGCTTAATTCCTTGAACCTTTATTTACCTTATTCCCTAAGCATCGAGCTTAATAACCATGGCATATGAAATATTCCATGGTACCAATGCTAAACATAAAATCCAGGTCTCATGTCGAGCCATGTTATAACGTGCAAATAGAAATAGTAGGCTACATTAATGTTTTTAATAAAGTAAACATGAACTATAAATATATTGATTTGTAAAGATAACATAGATATTTATCTAGGTTAACTAATTAAATGGAAAGAGAGTTTACCTTGCTAACAAGTTGTGTCGGTGAAGGAACATATTAACAAACAATAGGTATGCTTATAACCACAAAGTTTAGCACTCTTTTAACCTCCATCGCTAAGTATAATCTACATATGTAAATAGAAGAGGTGTGTTAGTTCGAAGAACTAAGTAATTCTACTAGTCAACTAAACACTTTACCTCTCAGACCTTCATGGGAGAATGAGTCCTACCACTTCACCCACTTTGTTTCCATAAACAGAGTCAAGTTAGAACCATATAAATAACGAGTAAGACTATGCAGAAAGAACGAAGCATATCATCAAGTAATGACACATACATGCAAATGTATAATCATAAGAACTAAGGAGTAAACAACAGTACGACATCCCAATTAAAATACAACAATAAGTATAACTGAAAGAATGATGATGGAACATAAGAACATTCATCATGCATCGGTTTAGGATCCTCCTAGATCAATTTCTACAATTTAGGAGCCACTAGGAGTGCCAATACCAACCTTCATCAGTTGATTTTAGTTAGTGACTAGTTAAGCTGAGTTAGGAGTCAGTTACATTCAGTTCTAGTCCTCTACATTCAATTAGCAGTAGGTTTTCATGGTGCATGCAGGAGAGGTGCATTTCTCACCTACCACAGTTAGTTAGCCTCAGTTAACATTGAATTAGACACTTAATTTGTGTTTCAGAACTCCATTTAACTCCATTAACGGTTTAGACAAGGTCAGTTAACTATTGAGTCCTCTGACAGTGATTTAGACAAGGTCTTAGTTAACTATAGTTCAGTAGAGTCTAATGAATCCAAATTCCCTCATGTGGACTCAAATTGCATGTGGCTATTTAAGGCATTGTACTTGATTGTAATTATCATCTAATTCCTCTTTGATTAATGAAAAGAATTCACAGTTGTGAGCCATTTTTGCACTATTTCATTCTTCAATTACTGAGTAAATTATGTGATCTATCTTATGAGTTGTCTATTTCTCCACACATCTATGTGCTCAATTTAATATGGTATCAGAGCCTTGATGTACAAGGCACTTTTTCTCTTCAAATCTCCAGTTGGATCATTTTTTTTAGCAATTTGCTCCTTCCTACTCTGCACCAGAAGCCGAAGGTTTACCACTTAATACCCCAAGCATGAGAATTGTTGATCAAGCTTGCTTGATCAATTAAGTTTGGGTATGATGAAAACCTGAAATGTGAAAGCATTCGACCTTAATTTTTCTTGTGTGTATTTGCAGGTACAACTTCGAATGTGATTCATCAGTTCCTCTTCTCACCCTATTTACAAACTATTCAGAATGGAAGATGAAAATGATTGCATCTATGAAGAGACAAGATATTTATGAGGTGTCTATTGGACTTGGTGAAGAGTCCTTTGAGAGAGAGAATGAATCAATAAATGAATGTGATTTAGCTTATGGAACAATGTGTATGGCCCTTTCTCCTAGCATGTGCTATCTCAAAATATCTGTTAAAAACCCAAAGGATCTCTAGAAAATATTGGACAGAACCTTTGGAATGATTGATGAGGATCATAATAGAACATTGGAGAGCATATTCAGAACCATAAACATTCTAAATCCAAAATTATCATCCTACACTCTCTCTGATGAAGTTGTTCAAGATGAAGAAGAAGCAGAAGCTTCTACACAGTCAATTCGAATTGAAGACAGTCTCCTTGCAGTGACTCCTCCTGATGCTCCAGAAGTTTATGAGATATCTGATATTTCATCTCCTCATATGGATGAAATATATGAATATATTAGAATATATGATATTGAATAAAAATATATCTGATATTGAATAAAAATAATGCAGCACTTCTATGAAAACATTCACCGGTGATTTTCCTTTGAATTCTATGCAAAATTTGCCAGTAATTGCTTCCAAAAGTGAAGAGAAATTTGATTTTTCTCCCTCTAATGTTGCTACTGGTGTGAAAATATGTAATACCTTGGATATTTTAGAATAAATATTAGATTACTAGAGTGATCCATTTGCTCCCCATGATCTAGATCTTCCAGCAAATTCCTACGGGATTGGATGCACCAAAATTCATTATTTTGAAGAACAAGAAAACTGTGCATATACCGTCTTAGTGGACCATAATATTGGATATTATATAAACCTTATTGGATATGATCTGATATTTATTGGTTTAATATTTCAGTACTGCTTGTAGTTGTTCTCATCAATAATGTAAAGAAACAAGTACCGCAAGTCTCCTACAAAACGATTGCTGGGGATTTGATTTCAATTCACAATTTTGGATCTGTTGTGAACCTATTTAGATATGATTTAATTTATTATATGATATTATTTGGTTTATATTTTAAAATACAAGATCTTTCAGTCATGCTTTTAGCTGCTCTCACCAATTCTGGTGTGAAACATCAAGTACCGCAATTTCTCTTCAAAACTGCTGCTGACGATTTGGTGTTAGTTTCCTCTTATGAGGTTGCTGATATTTTATTTTTTGAATAATTATATATTTTTGAAGCTATATCATACCAATTTTCCTCAATTCCAGTTCTTCTCTACCATTGAACACATGCTCATCTCCTCACGGAAGTAGTAAAGAGGAAGACATTCTGCATCCACCTGAACACTTGCTCCTAACACTTGGGGCTGACTTTACCACTCAAGGTTTTCTGTTCATGGATGGAAAATATCAGTTTATTGAGTGTTCCTCACTTGTTTGAAATCCTCAAGAACCTTTTCTCACTTATCAATTGACTTCAGTTGCTCTACATGGGTCTAGTCTTCATCCAGCAGTTGTCTATATTCATGATTTAGTTCAGCATATCATTCTTCTTCCAAAGAGGAATATTCCTATAGAAATAATTATGGAGAGGTTCACATGCTAGGCTCTAGGATACATGTGCACAGAACAAACAGATTCATCCTAATTCTACATGCTTAATTAGAGGGGGGGCTTTATTCCCATGTGGTTTTTTCCCCAGCTCCTTCTATTGAGCAGTTACTTTACTTTACTTGATGTAATGGGTGACCTATGGTCTTAGTTACCAAGGCCCACAGATTGTCTGAGTTAGCATTGAGGGGGGGCATTAGGATTATTAATCCTCCCTTTTCCAAATTGGTCATATGTCTAAATCAAGAGTAATGTCTAAATCGGTAGTCCATCCAGTCTATTTTTAGTCACTAGCACGATTGTGTCCACTTGGCCTAATTGGGGCACATGTTCCAGTTACTAAAGTATGGGGAACAATAATTGAGGCCTAATGCCACTGATTTCACTTGCATGCATTAGTTTAGGAGCCTCCTAGATCAACTCCTATAATTTAGGAGCCACTGGGTGTGCCGATACCAACCTTCATCAGTTGAGTTCAGTTAGTGACTAGTCAAGATGAGTTAGGAGTCAGTTACATTCAGTTCTATTCCTCTACATTCAATTAGTGCTAGGTTTGGATGGCTGCATGCAGGATAGGTGCATTTCTTACCTACCACAGTCATTTAGCCTCAGTAAACACTAAATTAGACACTTGATTTGTGTTTTAGAACTCTGTTGAACTCCAATAATGGTTTAGACAAGGTCAGTTAACTATTGAGTCCTCCGACAGTGATTTAGACAATGTCTTAGTTACCTATAGTCAAGTAGATTCTAATTAATTCAAATTTTCTCATGTGGATTTGAATAGCATGTGGCTATTTAAGCCATTTTACTTCATTGTAATTGTTATCTAATTACTCTTTGATTAATGAAAAGCATTCATAGATGCAAGCCAATTTTTCACTATTTCATTCTTCAATTGCTAAGTGAATTATGTGATCTATCTTGTGAGCTGTGTATTTTTCCACAGATCTATGTGCTTAATTTAATATAGTATCAGAGCCTTGTTAAATTTTCATATGCTTAGCTAAGACATCAGTATATCATTTCATTTTTCATAATAAAAGCATATAAACAGGATCACTAAAAGAAACAATATCACAAGAACAACACAGATTTATCCTGGGAAAACCCTAAAGGGAAAAACCCAGCAAAAGCTTCCTCAATATAGATGCCCCAAAAAGGTAAAAAGGTAAAACCAACAAGGAGATCGAAAACCTGATCCTCCTCCTTCTCCAGCAACTTCTCTCCTCCACAAATGCACTATTCCAAGTGAGTGTGTGTGTCACAAATGAGGAGCACTACACCTCTATTTATATTCATCCGATCACTTAAGTTAACTCATTTGACATGTAGGCTCGAGTTACACATGTAGGCTCAAGTAACCACACTGGGGTGCTAATGACCCACCTTTACAATTAGAGGGGACTACTTCATGACTCTTATTAGTTCTTCCGATTAGGAGCATCGGGGTACAATGTAATACAAGTGGTTCTCTCTGTAGGACCATCGAGGACCACAAAAAGATACATATAGAATATTCTTCGAAGTTACAATATTTCAACACTCCCCCTTAACGAGAAGGGTATTCTATAGCAACATCAACAACAACAAGAGTAGAGATAGGGGACATCATCAACATCAGCAGGGTAAAACATCTATAAATCATTGGAAGATTTTCAACATCATGTAGTCTTCATCTTCAAACTTCAGTCTTCATCATCAGCAACATATTCAGTCTTTGATTAGCAACATCTTCAGCATTTTGATCTTTCAATTAGCAACGACATCTTCAACACTTGGACCTTTCGATCAGCAACATCTTCAGCATTTTGACCTTTCGATTAGCAACATCTTCAGCACTTTGACTTTTCGATCAGTAACAACATCTTCAGCACCTTGACCTTTTGATCAATAGCAACATCTTCAGTACTTTGACCTCTTGATCAGCAGCAACATCATCATCATTATATTCTGATCTGTCGATCATAATCATCATCACGTTCTGATATTTCGATCAGAAACATCATCATCATACTCTGATCTTTCGATCAGAAACATCATCATCATACTCTGATCTTTCGATCAGAAACAGCATCAACATACTCTGATCTTTCGATCAAAAACATCATCATCATACTCTGATCTTTCGATCAGAAACATCATAATCATAGTGCATCATCATCATACTCTGATCTTTCGATCGGTATAGCATCATCATCATCAGCAACAACCTACAATCCACAACTCAAAGAAAAAAATTCTTTGGATCACTTTTGGACTTAAAGTCCAGGGATGATACAATCCCACCACATTCTCGAAAACTGAAGTTACCAGATTGATTATGGGAGAATGAGTCCCTATCATTTTAGGACTAAGTCCAAGGATGATGCAATCCTACCACATTCTCGAGGACCGAAGCCAATGGAATGATTACGGGAGAATCAGTCCCTATCACTTTAGGACTATGTCCAAGGATGATGCAATCCTACCACATTCTCAACGACCGAAGTCACCGGATACAATTACGGGATAATCACTCCCTATCACTTTAGGACTTGAGTCCAAGGATGATGCAATCCTACCACATTCTCAACGACCGAAGTCACCGGATACAATTATGGGATAATCACTCCCTATCACTTTAGGACTTCATTCCAAGGATGATGCAATCCTACCACATTCTCGACAACCGAAGTCACCGAATACAATTACGGGATAATCACTCCCTATAACTTTAGGACTATGTCCAAGGATGATGCAATCCTACCACATTCTCGAGGATCGAAGCCACTAGATCTATTATGGACAGATGTCCCAGGATGATACAATCCCTCTTCATTCTTGAAGACCTAGGTCTTCGGATCACTTTAGGGAAGGTTCCCAAGGATGATACAATCCCATCATGTTCTCGATGACCGAGGTCACCGGATCTATTATGGACAGATGTCCTGGGATGATACAATCCCTCTTCATTCTCGAGGACCAAGTTCTCCGGATCACTTTAGGGAAAATTCCCAGGGATGATACAATCCCACTGCAACATCACTACTCCCCCTTTCGAGGAAGGTCTTTCCGAACAAAACCAAGCTTGTCTCGAAAGTGTTCAAACTCTACTCAAGGCAGAGGCTTCGTTGGTACATCATCATCCAAACCATCATCATCTACATCTTCAGTATCTGAATACTGATCTATCACCATCTGTATCTCCAGTATGTGAATACTGAAAGCATCATTATCTATATATTCAGTATAGAAATATGGAATCACCATCATCTATATCTACAGTATGTAAATACTGAAATATCATCTATATCTTCAGTATGGGAATACCAAAATCATCATCATCTATATATTCAATATAGAAATACTGAATCACCATCATCTGCATCTACAGTATCATCATCTGCATCTTATCTTGTATGTAGAAATACCGGATTTCTACGTGTTACGTCGGAACACAGGGTTCTTTGTCATCACAACTATGTTTATCGTATAGAATCATTGTAGTGTCCATATTCAGGTCAAAGAGACCTGATATCAGCTTCTGAAGCCATATGGATTCACAACTTAGTAGAGCAATCTGCTATGTATTCTGCTTCAACCGTGCTAAGAGAAACACTAGACTGTTTCCTACTAAACCATGAACTCATAGCCAACCAAAAGCATATACCTGATGTGATTTTCCTTTCTAAGATACTTCCAGCCCAATATTCACCTATGTAGCCATACAATCTATACTCATGGCTACCATCATAGTATAGACCAAAGTCTATAGTCCCTTTCACATATCTCATCACATGTTTTGCAGCTACTAGGTGAACCCGTCTTGGTTGAACAAGATATTTACTTAAGGTGTTCACAGCAAAACAAATGTCTGGTCTGGTATTTGTTAAGTACATCAATGACCCAATGATCTGTCTGTAGTGAGTCACATCCACTAACCCTAATGAGTCATCAGCTAATAGCTTTAGGTTGGAGTCCATGGGTGTGGCCATGACTTTGCATTCCAACATATTGAATCTCTTCAATATCTCTACCACATAATTTCCCTGGTTGAGAAAGATTCCTTCTGAACTTTGCCATACTTCCAGACCTAGGAAATAATGCATTAACCCAAGGCCTTTCATCTCAAATTCTTCTACTAGTTTCTTCTTTCTTTCCATGATCTATTTCTCATTCCCTGTCAAGAATAAGTAATCCACATATAGTAATAGAATGATAGGTACATCTTCTACAACCTTGTAGGAAAGGTTAGGATCGACTTTACTCTTGGCAAAGCCCATGCTCATCAGAAAACTATCTATTCTTCCATACCAAGCTCTGGGAGCTTGCTTCAGGCCATAGAGGGCCTTCTTCAACTTGCATACTTGATTCCTTCTGTCTTTAGCTTCAAATCCTCATGACTATTCGATGTAAAACTCTTCCTCAATCATACCATTAAGGAAGGCTTGTCTTTACTTCATCATGGAAGAAACTACCATGATAGTTTTGAAGGAAATGTACCTTGCTTCCTGGAGTAAGTGTCTCTTCAGAATTAATTCTCTCTTTCTGATAGAAACCTCTAGCCACAACTCTTACCTTACTTCTATCAGCAACATATCTTATCTTGCAAATCCATTTGGAAGATACCACAGTTATCATTCTAGTATCACAACATCTTCTATGAGTTTGTCTTCTCAGGTCATCAACATATCCTAGTCTTCTGCATTCAACCTTGAAGGTTGGAACCCACTTTACTCTTGGTAAAGTCTCGATCCATCACAAAGCTATCCATCATGTCATACCATGTCGGACTCATATATAATTTTCTGTAGTCACTCCCCCTGAAGTGGAGTATGATCTTCCCTCTTCATTATGTTTAGGTGGTTCTATGCTTGATATATACTAGTCAATAGAGTATGTCATGTCATAGTCTATTATTTCTGGGGAGAATCATGAACCTTGCTTTGTACACTTATTCCATCATATCGTATACATCATTCCCCATGATCAACTATTATTCTTTGATCATAGCATTCTTTTCTTCATCTTGAGTTATCTCTTGTACCCATGGTGGTATTCATCCTTCAAGGTGGATCTACCACTCTCTGAAGCTCTTTATTCTGTCATGGTATCTCTGACCCTAGGAGCTTTAGATTCATGTTTATTGGAGTGGATCTTGAATTTTCATCACTTGTTCTTCGGAACAAGTCTCATCCTTATTTTCTTGTAGGAGGTTGTACATGACCTTTCCTACAATTCAAATGCATCAGTTGCATGGTTAGAAATATTTCATAAAACATATGCATAACGACAAATTATTATGCATCATGCAACTGTTTAGTCAATACAACATTTATCCATATCTCACATAAACTTTCTATATGCCTTCCATCTCCACCATGACATTATTGAGATTGTGCACTAATCCAATATGTCAGCAAAGAGGTTTGATAAGTAGCAATGGAGAGTTGTATAGCACCATGAGCTACTTACCCATCACATGCATATTATTAGTATACAGTCATTAATGCAAACAATATATCATGCATAACACATCAACTGAATATAATCAAATGTATAACAAAACAATATCATGAAATGACAATTGAA
>LPNX010791626.1:1142556-1161027 GCA_001517045.1 Pseudotsuga menziesii
CTTGAGTATTCAGCTTCATCATCTTCTTCATTCATGATAGCATCGTTTCTTATCCAAATGCTGAGGTGGATAAGAAGTTCTTTAAGAGTTGAGATCTTTATATTCCTCATTGATTGAGGGATCTTCTTTGGAAGATGAGATCTTGATCTTCAGATACAAGATTCTTCTTCTTCCCAAAGTCTGTTGAAAGTAATCACTTCCTTCTAGAACACATTCCTTGAATGAATGAATTCCATGATCCTGGGAGGCCATTCAAGGTGGACATCACCACTTCTGCATTCTTCACTTCTTCTTTCCCCGCTTGAGCTTGTTCTTTGATTTGAGAGATCCTTATGACTGCATGGTCTCTGCATTCTGGATCTTCACATTCTTCAGCTGGTTTCTTAAGGTCATATTTCGATCTATGTTCTTCCCTTCAAATAGCTTGGTCAAGGAATCAAACCTCATCGATGTATTTAGGGAAGAAACTTGTAGAACAAGTTGATTCATGACTGAATCATCAACAATCTTCTGGGCTTTGACCAAGTTCTTCTTGTGAAAGGCTTCTAGCCTCATCTCCCTCTGAAACTGGAACCTCTATGCTCATGTAGGTGTCCAATCCATTTTCTTCAGAGAGATCATAAACTTCTAGGATTGGAATTTGTCAACTTCACCAAGCTTATCATCAAGCTGATGTGATATATCACTTTGAAATGAGAACCTCAAATGAACATAGCAAAGGATTAGATCTTACCGATTTGAGGTGTCCGTCCTCGTTCCGGAGCTGGCTGATCGAGGGTTTGTCACAGAAACCCTAATTTCAAAACTTGGAATATTTTAGGTCTGATTGGATAGAAATATATATCTCTTCAAATGGAGCTTTCCAATGTACTCCATTTCTGAAAACAATGGAGGGAAGCTCCCAAAACAGGAAGCCCTAATTTTCAATTTCTTCTGCAGAAATTCCTATTACTATTTCTGTGATATCTCCGAAATTTCTGCTCCTATATGTCTGAAATTTTGTACTGAGGTAACCTCACATGTCCCTCATCCAAAACCACAGGTTTCATCAGAATTGGTTTAACCATTTTTTATTTATGATCATTTTCCCAAGGTAACCTGTTACAGGACTGTTCAGAATAGCGAAGTTGTACGACATGCCACGTGTCACTGCTTCATCTTCTGAGTCTGATATTTGTAAAACCTAAATTAAATTCCATGCCCTTTCTCAAAAATATTTAGGAATTCTATTTGGGCCTCTGTAGCCCAATATATTGCAATTCTCCCCAGGTGTTTTGTTTAGGGATGAATTCTGGAAGAGGCTGGAACCCTAACTTGGAGAGAAAATATCTCCTGGAATACAGTGAATCTGAGGATGAATTTTGAAAAAAGTGTTCATAAGGATATTATCTTTGTCCCGTGAAATTTTCAGCTCCTGAACCTTCACCAATCTCAGAATATAGCGAATGTACCAAAACGTAGCAGTTTTAGTATTTAGGGTTTTTCTAGCTCGGGGTCAAACTAGGGTTTGACTTTCCTGAAGTTTCACCCAACCAAATTTCTTGATCCAGATATCTAGACTTAGGTTTTTATGAGGAGAAATATCCTATGCTGGTCTCACTCAAAAATTCCTCTTCAGTAAGAAGCCCTAATTTCTCGCACTGAAAACTGAAAATGTCGGAATCAAATTCCGCTTCAACAGAAAGATGCACCCTTCAAAGGAGAGTCAGCCTAGCCTTCTTTTGCTGATTGATTGTGGAGAGAGAACCAAAAAATAATAAGCCCTATATTCTGTATCTTGTGAAAGCTTCCCTATTCAGGTTAGCTCTGATACCATGTTAAATTTTCATATGCTTAGCTAAGACATCAGTATATCATTTCATTTTTCATAATAAAAGCATATAAAAAGGATCACTTAAAGAAACAGTATCACAAGAACAACACAGATTTATCCTGGGAAAACCCTAAAGGGAAAAACCCAGCAAAATCTTCCTCAATATAGATGCCCCAAAAAGGTAAAAAGGTAAAACCAACAAGGAGATCAAAAACCTCATCCTCCTCCTTCTCCAGCAACTTCTCTCCTCCACAAGTGCGCTATTCCAAGTGAGTGTGTGTGTCAAAAATGAGGAGCACTACACCTCTATTTATATTCATCCGATCACTTCATTTAACTCATTTGACATGTAGGCTCGAGTTACACATGTAGGCTCAAGTAACCACACTGGGGTGCTGATGACCCACCTTTACAATTAGAGGGGACTACCTCATGACTCTTATTGGTTCTTCTGATTAGGAGCATCAGGGTACAATGTAATACAAGTGGTTCTCCCGGTAGGACCATCGGGGACCACAAAAATATACATATAGAATATTCTTTGAAGTTACAATATTTCAACAAGCCTCGATGGACAAGGCACTTCTCCTCCTCAGATCTCCAGCTGAATCATTTTTTTTTAGCAGTTTTCTCCTTTCTACACTGCACCAGAAGCCAAAGGTTTACCACTTAATACCCCAAGCACAATAATTGTTGATCAATCTTGATTGATCAACTAATATAGGTGTGATGAAAACATGAAATGTGCAGATAGTCGACCTTACTTTTTATTTTGTGTATTTGCAGGTACAACTTCGAATGGATTCATCAGTTCCGCTTCTCACCCTATTCACAAACTATACATAATTGAAGATGAAGATGATTGCATCTCTGAAGAGAAAAGATCTCTATGAGGTGTCTATTGGACTTGGTGAAGAGTCCCTAGAGAGAGAGGATGACTGGATAAATGAATGTGATGTATCTTATGGAACAATTTCTATGGCCCTTTCTCCTAGCATGCGCTATCTCAGAATATCTGTTAAAAACCCAAAGGATCTCTGGAAAATATTGGACAAAACCTTTGGAATGATTGATGAGGATCATAATAGAAATTTGGAGAGAATATTCAGAACCATAATAATTCTAAATACAAAATTCTTGGCCTCCACTCTCTGTGATGAAGGTCTTCAAGATGAACAAGAAGCAGAAGATTCTACACAGACAATTCGAATTGAAGACAGCCTCCTTGCAATGACTGCTTCTTCTGATGCTCTAGAAGTTTATGAGATCTCTGATATATCATCTCTTCATATGGATGAAATAGAAGAAGACATTATAATCTCTGATATTGAATAAAAATAGTACTGCACTTCCATGCAAACATTCACTGGTGATTTTCCTTTGAATTCTATGCAAAATTTGCCAGTAATTGCTTCCAAAAGTGAAGAGAAATTTGATTTTTATCCCTCTAATGTTGCTTTTGGTGTGAAAATATGTAATACCTTGAATATTTTGGAAGAAATATCATATTACCAGAGTGATCCATTCTCTCCCTATGATCTAAATCTTCCAGCAAATTCCTTCAGGATTGCATGCACCAAAATTCATAATTTTGAAGAAGAAGAAAATTGTGCATCTACCGTCTCGGTGGACCATACTCTTGGATCTGATATAAACCTTATTCGATATGATATGATATTATTTATATATTATCTGATATTTATTGGTTTAATATTTCAAATTGATAAACTTTCAGTACTACTTGTAGATGTTCTCATCAACAGTGTGAAGAAACAAGTACCACAAGTCTCCTACAAAACTGCTACTCAGGATTTGATTTCATTTCACAGTTTTGGATCTGTTGTGAGCCTATTTAGATCTAATTTAATTTGTGACATGATATTATATAGTTTATATTTTGAAATCCAATAGCTTTTAGTCATGCTTGCAGCTGCTCTCACCAATTCTGGTGTGAAAAATCAAGTACCGTAATTTCTCTTCAAAACTGTTGCTGGGGATTTGGTGTTAGTTTTCTCTTATGAGGTTGCTGATAATTTTTTTTGTGAATAATTATATATTTTTGAATCTATATCAGACTATGGATCTCAATAATTATCTCTCCATATTCCCAATGATTCTCTACCATTGATCACATTCTCATCTCCTCATAGAACTAGTAAAGTGGAAGACATTCTACATCTTCTTGAACACTTGGGGATGAATTTAACACTGATGGTTTTCTGTTCATGGCTGAAACATATCAGTTTCTTTAGTGTTTCTCACATGTTATGAATCCTCAAGAACCTTTTCTCACTTATCATTTGACTTCAGTTGCTCAACATGGGTCCATTCTTCATCCAACAACTGTCTATATTTCTGATTTAGTTGAGCATATCATTCTTATTCCAAAGAGGAAGATTCCTCTAGACATAATGATGGAAAGTTTCACATTCTAGGCCCTAGGATACCTTTGGATAGAAGAACTGGATTGATCCTGATTCTACCTGCTTAATTAGAGGGGGGGATTTTTTCCCATGTGGTTTTCTCCTCAGCTCCTTATATTGAGTAGTTACTTTACTTTACTTGATGTAATGGGTGACCTATGGTCTTAGTTACTAGGTCCCACAGATTCTCCAAGTTAGAATTCAGGGGGGGTGTTAGGATTATTAATCCTCCCTTGTCCAATTTGTTCATATGTCTAAATCAGGAGTCCATCCATTCTATTTTTAGTCACTAGCACCATTGGGTCCACTTGGAATAATTGGGGCACATGTTCCAATTACTAATGTGTGGGGAAAACTAATTGAGGCCTATTGGCACTGATTGCACTTGCATGCATCAGCTTAGGATCCACTGGGAGTGCTGATACCAACCTTCATCAATTGAGTTCAGTTAGTGACTAGTCAAGCTAAGTTAGGAGTCAGTTACATTCAGTTCTAGTCCTCTACATTCTGTTAGCGCTAGGTTTGCATGGATTCATGTAGGAGAGGCGCATTTATCACCTACCATAGTTAGTTAGCATTAGTCAACACTGAAGTAGACACTTGATTTGTGTTTTAGAACTCTGTTGAACTATGGTAATGGTTTAGACAAGGTCAGTTAACTATTGAGTCCTCCGACAGTGATTTAGACAAGGTCTTAGTTACCTATAGTCAAGTAGAGACTAATAAATTCAAATTTCCTCATGTGTATTCAAATTGCATGTGGCTATTTAAGACATTGTATTTCATTGTAATTATTATCTAATTACTCTTTGATTAATGAAAATCATTCCCAACTGCAAGCTATTTTTTCACTGTTTCATTATTTAATTGCTGAGTAAATTGTGTGTTTGTCCATAGATATATGTGCTAAATTTAATAAGTGGTTGTTGGGCATGAGAAAATATTTTCAAGTTCATAACTAATCCAGTGAGATGAGGGCTCAGCTTGCCATCTATAACTTGAATGGTGAGGCAAAAAGATGGTGGAGAGATTTAAAACACACCAAGAAAGAAGAGCTAAGAGAAATACACTCGAATACCTTCTGAAAACTTTTCAAAGAGAAATATATGTCGGAAAGGTTCTTCGACAAAAAAGTGAAAGAGTTTCACGAACTACACATGGGATCCATGACTATGGACACGTTTATTAACATATTTCTAGATATGTTGCATTATGTACCATACATCAAAGAAGAAAAATGTAAAGATCCAACAGTTCCTAGGATATCTTCCTCCCTGTTTTCAGGATAGGATTGAATTCGACATGCCTAAGACTTTGGATACTATACTGCACAAATCTAGGCTTTGTTATGAGCATGGACAGCTAAGGCAGGAGAATATGAACTGAAACTGAGACAAGTCTAAGAACTTCTCTGACAACCACGAACTTGGATCTAACCCACAACCATACAGAAAAAAGAATAACAACTTTCAAGCAAACAAGAACTTCAATAAATCTAGTACAAAGCCTTATGTACTAGCCTCTAATGTTAACAAGCCAATAGTGAGTGGAGCCAATGCTACCCTGCTACAGATCAATTGTTGGAAATGTAGCGGACCTCATTATTCCTGATATTGTATGAACAAGACCAGTGGGGTCTTGCACAACTTACAAGAAGAACCAATTGTTGAGGACATAGCTGGAACACCATGGATATATGTAGCGTTGGATGGCTGAGAGGAAAATCATCAAGATACAATGGTTGAGATAGAAGGTAAGATCTTGAACACTTCTATTTCAATACTTATTGATCTTGGTGCTTGCAAGAGCTATGTTTTTCCTAAAATTGTTGATGAATGCAAACTAGGAAAAGTAAAACATGATAAACCTTGGTTGGTTCGGTTAGCCATAGGTACAAAATGGAAAGTTTTGGAAATTGTTAAAGAATGTGTGGTAAACCTGAATGGTTTTCCTATGAAAGTAAACCTAAACATCCTATCTTTAGGATCATACTATGTACTTATCTGCATGGACTGGCTGGAACAACACCATGTCATGTTCAATTTCTTACACAAGTATATCTTGTGTACTGATAGCCAAGGAATCCAAGTGAAGGTTCAGGGAATTCCAAAGAAAGTTTCTGTAAGGAAAATATCTGCCTTACAATAAAAGAGATGTGTCAGGAAGGGCTGTAAGTTGTTTGCAGTGAACATCCGAGACATAGAGCCTGATAGAGAGAAGTGCATAGAAGAGTTCCCCATTCTTGAAGATATCAATGATGTCTTTGTAACATCCTCGACCCTCCAACCGGTGAAGAGGATGCTACCATACATCAAATTATCTAGGCATCTAGCCCCATGAACATGGACATACATACATATACTGCAGAAGCATGATACTTAAAACATAAAAACATATTACAAAGCATAATAATTCATATACACAATGGAAGCAAAACATATCAATCAACACTCATGCATAAATAGATCAGCATTTAACATGTATATTATCATTCATCAACAGTAAATATGAATACAGACACAAGTTAGGTAAGAATACTTATCTTATTAAGAACTTGTTTCGCAACCAGCTACGTCGTTGCAACATTCCACCCAACCATAGACCCATGTGCTCCGTAATCTCTCAGCAACGCTGCCACCCCCAAGTTGGGCATGATTCCCCAAGTAATAAGGAACTAACAGGCTTACACATGCTAAGGATAACAATACAACAAGGGTATAAAGTTCATCCAAGCCAACACAGCTGGGTTTATCAGGTGAACAATGGATCAACCAAGCCAATAAAGTTGGGTTTATCAAACCATCCAGGATCTAGGAAAGGATGAATTCTAAGTTGGTGAGCTCATTGAAGAGCTACAAACACCAACACTAGAACCATCCTAGCTTCTAGAACACCCACACACACCCAACACAAGGAAATCGGTCCTTTATTTGCAACGCAATCCCTCAGATTCTGATCTCCCTTCCAGTGCTATTCATGGGTTGTGGAGAAGAAAACCAGCTGAGTATCTATATCTATGTGGTTCTCAACCCACCAAGTTTATCAAGCACCTTAAGCCCTCATTCACCACTCCAATGCAGTCCAAGGACAAAACCACTACATGCAAGCAGACAAACAACTACTCAAGCTTTTACAGGGGAAAACACAATCGACCAGAACATAGGAAATCTCATCAATTCTTTAAGCGATATCACCACAAAAATGGAAAACACAACCAAGTAAAACATGGGCAAACAGCAGCCCACAAACGACTATGAACCCACAGCACCCGATCCTCAATGAAACCACTGGAGAAATTGCACAAGCAAAAAATGGGAAAGAACGACTCCCAACTATGTGTGATGGACAAAGACACAACCCACATAAATATTGATGCCATTAAAGCCACGATTCGATGATGGAAATAGCAGAACCATTATGTAGTCTGACAATGGTGGAAAAAGGCACATAAAACTGCGTGAACAGAGGAAAGAATCGATCTACAAGCCATCCAATCCATGTGACAGAGGAGAACTGAACATGTCCGTAGGCCAACAATCGGGTGAGGAAGAGGAGAAGCGAACCCCCCAACAATGAATTTTGGGTTCCTTTAACTCAGTCTGTGGGAAGGTGAATGAACAACCACGATCAAGATGGTGGACAGGCCAAAAGATGGGTCGTGGAGAGAGTGTGAACGTAGTGTTCTTTCTGCCAACAAAAATCTTCCCCAACTAACAATGGAATAACTAAGGTGGTGGTGAGCAAAAGAGAGTGGTGACACATGGCTCTTCCCCCATGACTCAATGTTCAACATTCCCCTTCCTTATCCTTTGGAATCATGCCCCTTCTCAAATTAGTTGTAGTGAACATAGATGGTTGGGTTATTTAATTAAAATGCATGTTTACATGATGCCACAATTTAATATATGCCGTATGTCCCGATATACTATCGGTGACCATTCCAATCCAAAACATAACATAACTAAATCAATGGTGGGGCCTTTTACCTTAGCTCTTCACCATGATTATTTACAACATATGTATTAATGCAAACGGGTTCAAAACCGGGGTGTTACATTCCCCTCCCCCTTCAATAGCACTGTCCTTAGTGCTTTACAAAATTTGAACAAAATGCTACACTGGTACCGCTTCAGTGTTCCGCAGGATTGAACAAAAATGGATGTGCCAATCACATGGAATCCTCCAGCTCCCACATAGCCTCTTTAGGTCTGTAATGCTCCCATTGCACCTTTACCTTCCCTATGGCTTGGTTCTAGAGCATTGTGACCTTCCTGTCGAGGATTTGCATTAGCTCAATTTGGAACTCTCCCTCGGGTTCCACCTGAATCACATCCCAATTTATGACATGGTTAGAATCATGTACATATTTCTTAAGCAAAGAAACATGAAAAAAATTATGAGCTCTAGTACTAGTAGGCAATTTAATTCTATATGCAACAGGACCTATTCTTTCAAGCACTTCAAATGGCCCACAATATCTAGGTGATAGCTTGGCACAACTTCCAAGCTTCAAGGAAATTTTCTTTGCTTTCACTCTGAGGTAAACATGATCCCCAACACTGAACTCTCTATTCATCCTATGCTTATCTGCATAGCTTTTCTATCTGTCATGTGCTGCTTGCAGATTCTGCCTAATCTTTACAACCTCTTGCTCCACTTCCTTGAGCAATTCTGGTCCAAGCAGAACTCTATTTACTGGTTTATCCCAATTCACTGGTGTCCTACACCTTATTCAATACAAAGCTTCATATGGAATCATCCGCAAGGATGCTTGTTGTCCATTGTTGTAAGCAAACTCTACCAAGTGTAAGTAATCTTCATACGGACATACATTCGAAACATATATTCAAGCACCCGATTGACTCTTTTTGTCTGCCCATCTATCTGAGGATGGTATGTAGTGTTGAAGTTTAGCTTTGTACCCAAATCGGCAAACAATCCCTTCTAGAAATTGGAAGTGAACTTGACATCTCTATCAAAAACTATTGCCTTCGGCAATCCATGCAATTTGAAAATATCCTTCATGAAGATCTTTGCAATGTCATCAGTCTTGTGCGTAGACTTCATTGGTATAAAATGTGTTGCTTTTTTCAACTTGTCTACCAAAACCATGATGGAATCATGTTGTCTCCAAGTCATCGACAATCCTGTAATAAAATCCATGGAAATAACTTCCCATTTCCATTCCGGAACTGGAAAAGGATGCAACAATCCTGCTGGATGTTGATGCTCAACCTTTACCTGTTGACATTTCATGCACCTTGAAATGTACTCAACCATGTCCTTTTTCATACCTGGCCAAAAGTACATCTTTCTAGCTGTAGCAATTGTCTTCTGATATCCTGGGTGACAAGAGTACGGAACCTGATGGATTTCATCCATAACAACTCTCCTCAAACCTGATACATTTTGAATATAAATTATGCCATTATAAGTGAGAAGTCCATCTTCTTCCAATTTATATCCTTCAGACTTCTTCTCAAGACTTTGCTGCTACAATTTGTCTTTTACCTGCTCATACAATTTATCTCCGGCAACATGATTAACATTCTCCTACCTCCAATCTGTTTGGAAAATAATAAGAGATGCCACATGCATTTCTTGTACCTTTCTACTGAGTGCATCGGCTACCTTGTTTTCTTTTCCTTTTATGTGCTTGATTTTGAAATCAAACTCACATAAAAATTCCAACCATCTCGCTTGCCTAGCATTAAGAGTAGGATGATCAAACAAATACTTCAGTCCATAGTGATCTGTTCTAATTTCAAATCTTCTACCCATCAAGTAATGTATCCACATATTGAGAGCATGTACTATGGCTACAAGATCTAGATCATGAGTGGCATAGTTCTTCTCATGCTCCTTCAACTTTCTTGACTCATAACATATCACATGGTTGTCCTACATAAGGACTCCTCCAAGCCCTTGTCCGCATGCATCGGTACATACCACAAAATCTTTCTCTGGGTCTGCAACCTTCAATACTGGTGCACTGGTGAGAAGATTCTTCAATCGCTGGAAGCTTTCTTCACACTTTGAGGTCCATTCAAACTTTACTCCCTTCTTTTACAAAGAAGTGATGGCATGTGAAACCTTGGAAAATCCTTCAATGAATCTCTTGTAGTATCTTGCAAGTCCAAAAAAAGATCTTATATATATCACATTTCTTGTAGTAGGCCAATTCATAATGGCTTCGATCTTCTCAAGGTCTACTGATATACCCTTTTCTAAGATAATGTAACCCAAGTACTGAATTCTATCTCTATAGAAGTCACACTTGCTTAGTTTTGCATACAGTTGATGTTCCCTGAGCACTTGCCATGTCAATCTCAAATTCTCTTCATGTTCTTCCTCATTCTTGGAATAAAAAAGTATGTCATCAAGGAAAACAAAAACAAACTTGTCCAAATACTTGCTGAAGACGGTGTTCATAAGGCACATAAATGTAGCTGGTGCATTTGTGAGACCAAATGGTATCACTACAAACTCATAATGTCCATACCTTGTCCTGAAGGTTGTCTTATGAATGTATTCATCCTTGATTCTCACCTGATTGTAACTAGACCTCAAGTCAATCTTGGAAAATAACTTTGCTCTTCTCATTTGATCAAAGAGGTCATTAATCCTAGGCAAAGGGTATTTATTCTTCACAGTAACCTTGTTCAACTGTCTGTAATCAATACATAACCTGAGTGTACCATATTTCTTCTTCACAAAAAAAACCAGTGCTCCCCAAGGAGACACACTCGATCAAATATACTTCTTTTCCAACAACTCTTGCAGTTGCATCTTCAACTCTAGCATCTCCGGTGTACTCATCCTATAGGGTTTCTTGGAAACTAGTGCTGCTCCTGGCACAAGTTCAATGGTGAAATCAATGTCCCTCTTTGGAGGAAGCCCTGAAATTTTGTCAGGAAACACATCCTTGAATTCCTGTAACACCTGATAGTCCTCCAACCTAGGAGTCTCATCTCCTATTGGTTCCTGAATGTGAGCTGCATACAATTGGCAACCTTTCCTACAGAACTTCTTCAACTAAATTGCTGAAACTTGTCTTACTAAAATTACCTTTGGAATACCTTTCACCACTAATGGGTTTCATTCTTCATCCATGCATTCAAAAGTCTTGTTATAACAATCAAGCTTCACTCGGTGATCTTGTAACCAATCCATTCTAATGAGAATATCATAGGAACCAAGCGGTAGAACATTCAGATCTACACAAGTGATCAATCCATTCATAACCAATGGACACTTCTCTACCAATTCATTGGCCCTTCTCTTAGTCCTAGTGGCCAGCTGAATTAACCAAGGTTTGCTATGCTTGTCCTTCTTAAAAGCACAAATCTCCACTACTTGTACTTCTTAAAATCGCAAATCTCCACTACTCTAGGAGTAATGTAACTGTCAGTAGAACCAGTGTCAATCAAAATAGAAATAAATTGTTCAACAATATTACTTGCAACTTCAACCACAGTTGACTGGTGATCTTCCTGGCAGTCCTCCAGCACTGCATAAATTCTAGGGAATGCTCTTTCTACTTGACCCATTGTTTATGCTCCCTGAATGTTATAAGCTGGTCTTGCATTTTCATTCTCAAGTGGACAATATCTGCACAAGTGAGGTCCTTCACATTTCCAACATTTGAGTGGACCTTTATTCTGCTGTGGCTCTTTAGGCTTTCCACCTGTCACTCAAAGTGGATTACTCACAGCTTGGGATGGCTTCCTCTACTGATTCCTAAATCTAGAAGGTTTGAAACCTTTCCTTATTTGGTCAAACTTCTCATTCTTCTTGTCCTTCCATGCCTTATGATAATTAGGTTTACCTTTTCTTTGTTCATAGAAATACTTATCCTTCCTTATTGCTTCTTCAAGGGTCATAGGTTCATAAAAATCGTTTCTATCTTTATAGGCTTGAGGCAATCCAGTCAGAAACCACTGGATCTTCCCCTTTTCATCTCTGATGTACCGGACATACCTTAACAATTCCAAGAATTTATTTGCATATTCATCCATGGTCTGCTCTCAGAATCTCAACTCATGGAACTCCTTAATCTTGTCATCATAATACCTGTTAGAGAGGTATTTCTTCCTGAATACTTCTTGAATTGTTTCCACTTCAATCCTCTTTTCACTAATCTTCTTTACTTGCTTGAAGTGTTCCCACCAAATGGATGCTCTTCCATTCATATTGAATATGGAAACTCATGCCTTCATGTTTCCTTATTAATCCTGCACTTGAAAGTTCTTCTTTATCCCAAGAATCCAAGCTTCAACTTCTTGTCCCGTCTTTATCACACCATCAAATGTAGGAGGTTTAGCTTTCCTAAATTCATCTCGAGAGCAATCCCTATGGTGTCTTCATCTTTTCCTCTTTTGAGAAGATGAACTTGTGTTTCCACTGGATTCTTCAGAATCAGATGGTCCACTAGAATTCCTTCTCCTTCTCCTAGTGCTGCTCTTACTACCTTTTGGCCTTGACATACCTCGTCCAGAATCTATCTTTTTCTGCAAGTCTGTCAAACTCTGCAATATGGCAGCATTCAACTGATCCTACTCTTCCCGGTATTTAACCAAGCTTCTCATGGTGGTTGCAACCTCAGACAGTGTCTCTTGGAATCTCCTTCCATTAGACTCTATGTCATCATTTCCATTACGAACATTTTTTCCCATGGCATCTTCTGATCGCTCGTAAGAATCCCAAGCATCATACCCATCATGGGTTCTCATGACTAAACCACCTCTTGCATTACCACACTCTTCTTTCTAGAGTACTACTCTTGGAAGTTGTCTATAATTCTACAATGTGTTAGTAACAAACTGTTAGATGCATATCATTAATATAAAACCAAAAATTATTACCTTCCTCTTCTGGAAATTCATAAAACACAAAGTTTTTCTCTCTTTCTTTTCATCCCTGTGACCACTGATAATCTACTGAAATCTACTAAAAACCTACTGAAAGACAGTCGAAAACTGCTTGAAAAATTACTGAGAAAATCCTTTGAAAAACCCAAATTCCTTAGGCCCAATCGAACCTCTTCCCAGCTATCTTTCTGATTCTTTAGCAGTCAAAACACCTAGTTCATCAGTGTTTTGTTCATTTATTTCTCTTCGGTGTTTCAATGGAAACCAACTAAAATTTCGATCTACATCAGCGAGAAAATTGACTGTTCATTATGTGCACAGTCCCTTGAGCAGCCGCATTGGCAGAAAGTGATCTTACTACAGTTTCCACAGACATCTATCGGTGAGTTGCTCATCTATTTTCTTTTGGTGTGTCGGTCCTGTAGTGGTCTATCATTTCACAATGGCAGCCAACAATCCCGTTATAATTTCCATGGACCAAATCTTTGTCAGAGGTCGGGCTGACATCCTATAGTGGCATCAGACACTTAGTCCTCTAGGCATTCGCAATGGTGGTTTCCACAAGCCCTAACTCTTCTGCAGTGTTAGCACCCCTGAGCACTTCATGCCACCATAGCTATGTTATCGGAACTCGAAACCACTGTTCACTTAACACCTCGGCATCGGCGAGTGGAGAGACTGATGCATCGATGAGATAGTTGTTTAAGCTTCCGCAACGGCGGGTCACCTTCATTGAATCTTTTCCGATCGGTGATCCGAGCCTCTAACATTTCCCGGTGGTTGATGATCTTGTGCCTTAGAGAAAATTTTGGATTTTCTTCTTGCTTTGTCTTTTGCATTATAGGTTGTTCCATCTTCTATTCCTCAGCGATGTCAATGACTATTCTCCTCCGATCGTCGATAATCCCATTCTTTAGAAAACTTTCAGAAATTCTTTGCCATCGGTGGTCGGAGGCTCTACCCGTCAGATGCATAGTTTTCTAGCCCTCTGTAATGGTGGGCGCTCCATCAACTAATTTCCACTGACTTCCATCGGTAATCTCATTAACTAACTTCCGTCGATGATTTCAACACAACACTTAAACAAAATTTTGAAACTTTCTTCTTCTGTTGGCAGTCGAAACCACTAATTCCTTCCGCCATTCATCGGTGATGAATACCACTAACATGCTCCGATGGCCGATGAAGTCAACACTTAGAAAAATTTCAGAAATTTTGCACGATCGATGGTTAGAGGCTCTACCAGTCGGACTCATAGTGGTTTAGCCATCTACAATGATGGTGCTCAATTGGCTAAGCATCGGCGATCCATCTGTCTAAGTTTTTTGATGTGCTAATGGCCAAACCACTTAGAAATTTTTCCGAATTTTACTCCTCTGTCTCTCGCCACATCGGTCGTCGGATCAACTATTTGTCAGGTGGCCTTCCCACCAAGTGCTCCGCTTCATCAGAAGAACTTGTCACTAAGTTTTACGATGAGCCGACATTCTGGCACTTAGAAAATTTTGTGAATTTTCTTGTCTTCACCAATTCTCCTAGTTTCTTCTGAGCATTAGGCAACCTGCCTCTATTAACTATTACTCATGGCCCTCTGAGGCCCAAATGCTGCAACATAAGATCTGTCACTGCATCTTCATGCCCATTCAGGACCATGCTGCAACCAGAGCTCTGATACCACACTGTAACATCCCTGACCCTCCGACCGGAGAAGAGGACGCTACCATACATAAAATCATTCAAGCATCTAGCCCCATGAACATGGAAATACATACATATACTGCTGAAGCATGATACTTAAAACATAAAAACATATTACGAACCATAATCATTCATATACACAACGGAAGCAAAACATATCAATCAACACTCATGCATAAACATATCATCATTTAACATGTATATCATCATTCATCAATGGTAAATATGAGTGCAGACACAAGTTAGGTAAGAATACTTATCTTATTAAGAACTTGTTCCGCAACCAGCTACATCGCTACAATGTTCCACCCAACCATAGTCTCGCGTGCTCCTTTATCTCTCAGCAACACTACCACCCCCAAGTCGGGCATGATTCCCCAAGGAATAAGGAACTAACAGGCTTACACATAGCCAAGGATAACAACACCACAAGGGTACATAGTTCAGCCAAGCCAACACAGTTGGGTTTATCAAGCAAACAACGGATCAGCCAAGCCAACAAAGTTGGGTTTATCAGGCCATCCAGGAGCTGGGAAAGGATAAATGCTAAGCCAGTGAGATCATTGAAGAGATACAGACACCAACACCAAAACCAAATTGTATTCTAGAACACCCACACACACCCAACACAAGGAAATCAGTCCCTTCTCTGCAACACAGTCCCTTAGACCCTGATCTCCCTTCTAGTACTATTCAGGGGTTGTGGAGAAGAAAGCTAGCTGAGTAGCTTTGTCTGTGTGGTTCTCAACCCACCAGGTTTATCAAGAACCTTAGGCCCTCATTCACCACTCCAATGTAGTCCGAGGACAGAACCACTGCATGCAAACACCCAAATAGTTATTCAATATTTTACAGGGGAAAACACAATCAACTAGAACGTAGGAAATCTTAGCAATTATTCAAGCGATACCACCACAAAAAGGGAAAACACAACCAAGTAAAACGTGGGAAAAAAACAGTGGACAAACGACTATGAACCCACAACACCTGATCCTCAATGCAACCACTGAAGAAATTGCACAGGAATAAAATGGGAAAGAACAACTCCCAACTATGTGTGATGGACAAAGATGTAACCCACCGAACTATTGATGCCATTACAGCCACGATTCAGTGATGGAAATAATAGAACCATTATGCAGTCTGACAATGGTTGAAAAAGACACAAAACTTTGTGTGAACAGAGGAAATCATTTATCCGCAAGCCATCCAATCCATGAGGCATAGGAGAACTGAACATGTCTGTAGGCCAACAATCGGGTGAGGAAGAGAAGAACCGAACTCCCCAGCAACAAATTTTGGGTTCCTTTAACTCAGTCCATGGGAAGGTGAATGAACAACCACGATCGGGATAGTGGACATGCCAAAAGATGCATCGTGGAGAGAGTGTGAGCGTAGTTGTATTTTTGATAGCAAAACGCTGCCCCAAGTAACAATGGAATAACTAAGGTGGTGGTGAGAAAAGGAGAGTGGTGACACATGGATCTTCCCCCCTGACTCAATGTTCAACATTCCTCTTCCTTATCCTTTGGAATCATGCCCCTTTTCAAATTAGTTGCACTGAACATAGCTGGTTGGGTTATTTAATTAAAATGTGTGTTTACATGATGCCACAATTTAATATATGATGTATGTCCCGATATACCATCTGTGACTATTCCAATCCGAAACATAACATAACTAAATCAATGGTGGGGTCTTTGCCCTTAGCTCCTCACCATAATTATTTACAACATATGTATTAATGCAAACGGGGTAAAAACCGAGGTGTTACAATGTTTCCCAAGGAAATCCCAGGATTACCTCTGAAACGATACCTATACTTTTCCATCGAACTGATCCCGAATCAGTTCCGTCTTCCAAAGCCCCTTACTGCATGAGTGCACCCAAGTTGGTGGAAATCAAACTGCAAATACAGGAATTGATAGAGAAAGGGTATATTCGACCCAGTGTGTCTCGTTGGGGAGCACCGATATTGTTCGTAAAGAAAAGGGATCGTAAGATGCAGATGTGCATCCATTACCATTAGTTGAACAAAATGACTATCAAGAACCGTTATCCACTCCCTAAGGTCGATGACTTGTTCGATCAGGTGGGAGGAGCCAGAATCTTTTCAAATATTAACATGTGATCTAGGTACCATTAGGTACAGATTCATGACAAGGATATTCATTCGATCCAGTATCCTTATGGAATTTCATCGGGCACCCTACTCTGGTCACCCGGGATATCAAAAAATGATATCCAGTGTCAAGAGACACTTTTTTCTGGCCTAACTTAAAGGTTGACATTGAAATTTTTATTGCAAAATTTTAGGAATGTCAGCTATTCAAAGCTGAGCATCAACATCTTGTTGGATTGCTACAACCATTACCCATTTCGGAATGGAAATGGGAGGTCATTAGTATGGATTTCATCACTGGTTTATTGAAAAGTAAGAAGCAAAATGGTTATTATTTTGTGGTCATCAACTTGTTGTCTAAAATATCACACTTCATTCCTGTGAAGTCAACCTACAAGGAAGTGAACATTGTTGATATCTTCTTGAAGGAGATATTTAGATTGCATAGGATACCCAAGGAAATCATCTTGGATTGAGATGTTAACTTTACATAAAAAATTTGGAGATCTTTAGTCTTTATATTGGAGACATAGTTGCACTTTAGCACTGCATATCACCCGCAGACCGACGAGAAGACATAAAAAGTAAACCATATTATTGAGTACATGCTTCAAATGTATGTCACGAACAACCCCACGAAGTGGGAGGATTACCTGCATCTCGCATATTTTGTGTATAACAATGGTTATCATACTTCCTCCAAGATGAGTCCCTTTGAGGTACTCTATGGTTGGAATTGTAGAACACCGGTTACTTGGGATAGCCCAGTGGATCGGCTCATGTTAGGGCCTGATTTGTTGATGGACTTGGAAAATTTGGTTACCAAGGTCTAGGTGAACCTTAAAGAAGCACAAGACTTCCAGAAAAGTTACATGGATTAAAAAAGAAAAAATACAAATTTTCAAGTAGGCAATCATGTTTACTTGAAAGTAAAATCCAAACGAAGCTCGTTGAGCTTTGGTAGGTGCGGTAAGTTAGCACCTAGATTTTGTGGAACTTTTGAAATATTGGCCAAGAAAGGGTGAGTGGGATATGAACTAGCATTACCCACACATGTAAGATTCCATAATGTTTTCCATGCATCTTTATTAAAGAAATATGTTTATGATACTAAACATGTTTTTGATTGGTCCCTATTACAGGTGGAACCTGATGGATATTTTTCCCCTAAGCATACTCATATACTGGACAAGAGGGAGGTGTAGCTTTAGAAGCGCACCGTAGTCCAGTTGAAAGTGAAATGGAAGCACTTTGAGGCTGATGAGGCTACTTGGTAGAATGAATCCACCATGAGGAAAGCTTTCCCGACCTTTTTTCATGATGTCATTCTGAGTCCCTAGAACACGAGGAATGGTGTTGTTTTAAGCGGGGAGGGATGTAATATCCTGAATTTTGGAACTAACAATTATAGGCATGTGCGGATTGATTATAATGATTATATTGATGTTCTATTTTTATATCGGGTCGAAGACCCCACTACATATGAACATCATGATTTGTTTTATATATTGGGCATAAGTCAATTATTGATGATATATATATATA
>LPNX010791626.1:1161694-1183435 GCA_001517045.1 Pseudotsuga menziesii
TGATGATTTCTGTTGAGCAAGGAGCTCTGGAACACATGAGTACTACCTTTGTATTGAGCGAGAATTTTTTGAACACAAGAAAAGATAATTGGAAGTGTTGGACATAAGCACTGGATCCTTCCATGTTGATGTTGAGCATAAGCTCTTAAGCATCGGCGCCTTAGCGATTGTATCCCTAGGTGTATCGTACAAGCACATCCTGGCATTAGTGTTGAGCGAAGAGCTCTGGAATTGCATTAGGTTGTAACTTCCTATCAAAGCGTTGAGTATGGGCTCTAGTAAGCGCTAGGGGTTTTTGAAAAGAATTTAATAAATTACGAATGAAAATGACTCGAGGAAAATATTGATCTCATCCTACTTACTTATAAGTGATTAAATGAAATTTAGAATTTATGTATTCTCATCAAGTACTGAAGAACTACCACATTATACGAGGGAGATCCAACATGCAAGGATATTTAGAGTTTTGTAGCCTAGTAGACCTAAACCATCTATCTACTTGAGCTTAATGAAGAAGTGTCACTAAGTCTAGGGATCATGATATATGATGCACAAATACAGATGTTAACAAGTGTTATATTATTATGTACTTTATACATGGTGTGTATAAAGAGTTAAATATACTTATAATATTAATGATGAAAGAAAGAAAGAAAAAGATCCATCCATTATTATTTATTATGTAAAGATAATAAATAGTCCAAAACCTAAAAAGTATAATTAGGAAGTAGTAGAAAGTTCCTAAGTTAAAGTATTAATAACTACCCAACGTAATTGAAAATGGTTAAATCAAGAAACCAAGGTTTCTTGATTTAAATGTCCATTTGACTGAAAAAGTATGCCTATAAAGACTCAAGACAAGGAAAGGCTGTGGGTTATGATGTATCATTAATGGAGTCATTTTTCTACCTGTTTGCTCTGAAGTAATTCTTGGAGAACATTTTCATGGAAGGAAAAAGGAGAGTTGATCCAGACCTAATATACCAGATAGGAAACCCTACTTTAGGAGCTCTAAGCTACTTGCATGTTAGAGTCCAACTCGAGGGGATCTGGATTAAACTAGGAACGGTTCCGGGTCATTGTTGGGTGGAACGTGGTGGTTCCCAAGTGATTTGGTCATCAAAACAAAGGTCATATCTACCTTTGAATTGTTAATACTAGTTATTTAAAGTGTGCAGGTTCATCCATTAAAGGAGCTTCATAAAATTATAGGTATGAAATCCTAGTATGTCAAATTAATTTCTAGAATAGATGTGGGATACTTTAGGTAAAGATTCATGTTGTATTTTCTAACCCTATAAATGGTTGTTCTGTCTATATCTTCTAGGGTTTACATTTATTAAAGTATAATCCTAGGCTGCAAATTATATCTCATGTTGTATTCACCAGGGTTTGTTCAATTGAGTTTGTTTCTGTATTTATATTCATTAATTAAACTATGTTGATTGTAAACTAGGTTTTGTTTCAGGTTACTATATAGCTGTTCTTTTAGCCTTGCTTACTCTACTGACATATTCCATTTGTTAGTAGAGGCATGTTTAGATTTAAATAGATTAATCTTAGAAGTAGGTTCTAAATACATATATGTATAAACTTACAACCTAGATAGACCACATTCGTATCTACAAATTGAACTATTATATTATATTTAAATATATATATCATGAACAGTAAACAAATCAAATACTATCTATAAATATACATTAACAGTTATAGAATATAAATTATGAATCTAACCAACTAATCACAGACCATAATTGTTCTACATTAAATAAAAAGAAATAAACCATTAAGGACCTTCCAAGGTCTACATAACTAAATACCTATCGACTATTACAACATTCCATTAAATAAAATTTATCTTAAACAAATGAACAGAGTAAGAAATGAACATCATGACCATCCATTTGGTCCAAGATCAATCCTCTTGTTCCATTTTAAATCCACAGTTCAAATAATTTAAAATAACATCATACTGAACAAGTGAACAGAGTAAGTATAGTGACCCTAGATTTGTTCTAATATCTAATCTCTGTTCATTATATAAAACCAACAGGCCTAATTAAATAATATCATAATCGCATTGCATAAAATCATTCAAGTTCCATCTAACTAATACGCCCAGCCATCCCATAACAATAACCAAGTAATAAAACACTTAATTTAAACATAGGTCATGACATCAACCCCTATGGGTATTCAAAACCTGGCCGTAGGCTATAAATAAACACCATTACATAAATTACATGCACAATAATATTTTACAAACCCCTTCATCAATCTTTTAATAATACATAGTTTTTACAAAGTAAACCCCTAGGATTTAAACCCTCTAGGATCGTTTATATTTTTACGCAAGCCACACTATAATAACGTATGTGGGATTCATTATAATATCCACAATACTATTAATAAACAAACAAATACTCTACAGGTAAGTCATGAGGATTATGCTTCTGTCCTTATGCTGAAAGCACGGCCTCTGCCAAATTAAATAAACACATAGGCTAATAAGTCAAAGAAATGAATCATACACAAGAGGTCGTAAGACCCTGATTAAGCCATGCACAACATTGTCCTAAGCCACGAGTTGTAAAATAAAATACACAGTTTATATAAATAACAAACGAGCACTGTCAACATTTTCCCCTGCAGTGACAAAGGCCATCATGGGTTATACCCCTGGCTCCTTCATAACCCACATTATTTTCTAATCAATGAAATAATGACTGTAATGCAAACCATTTGGATCTATCGCAACCACTTTTGGAAAGGCTCATGCCACTCATGGAAAGGACTCAACCCAAATGTTGCCAACGATTACCGCTAAATATAAACACTTAACACACAGTCCATAAATGAAGGCATATGCCATTTTATAACCCACCATAATAAACCAATAGCACGGCATAAATTCAACACATACACAGTAATCATAATAACCATTTCCATTTCATAAACACAGTATATATTATGCACAGGAATGTCAATATCATATTTCAAGTATTACACAGTCACGCCATGGGACTTGGCACCATTGAAAGCAATGGTGCTACCTAGGCATAAAATCCCCAATCCAAAATACAAGTTACATTAACATAATTCATACACATATCCTGCAAGGGCACCACGATTCGCATCCACGGCTTAAAATCCTTAAATTATATAAAAACCTAAGACTGTTCATGATAAGCCCGAAGGCGAATTCGAAACCCCACAATAAAAACCCCCAACCAAGAAACAAGTAAAAACACAGTTCTTCCCATAGGGCCGAGAGGTGGAAAACATAAGATTATTAACAAGCTTACCTTGCACCATATGAATTTATCCTTGACCAGATAGCAAAGCTTGTTGAGTTAACTCATCCTGTGCCAACTCGGGAACCTACAACCACGAATGATGAAGGATGAGGAGCATGAATTGTTGAAACCACATAATAAGTTATCAAACGCTGCTATGAAATCAACGACACTTACCTTTGATTCCCTGGACGTCTCCTCCATTTCCCCTATGCAGAGCCAAGATGAAACCCCCAAAAAAAAAGTGAAATGACAAGTCCATCGTGAGCCAAGCCCTAAGATTGGGCTATTACGAAAACCAAGGTGCATTAATGGCACCAACTAGTATCCATTATCAAGGCCAAAACCCACTTTTCCATAGTTTGGTATCATTTCAATAACGATAGTCTCCATCCCCATATAATTCTTAAAACCCCAACGTATATGGTTCAACCATATGTTAACGCACCACCCCAAATCATATTAGAAGGTATAATATATAGCAAGGTTTTAGGTAATGTATAGTTCATACAATATCCATGTCAACCCAAGTTTAAATACCAAGTGTTTTTATGTAGTGGGTATCGCATAACCATAGGCTTAATTCCTTGAACCTTTCTTTATCTTATGCCCTAAGCATCAAGATTAAGAACCATGGCATATGAAATATGCCATGGTACCAATGCTAAACATAAAATTCAAGTCTGATCTCGAGCCATGTTATAACTTGCAAATAGAAACATTAGGTTATGTTAATGTTTTTAATAAAGTAAACGTGAACTATAAATATATTGATTTGTAAAGATAACATACATAGTTATCTAGGTTAAATAATTAAATGGAAATAGAGTTTACCTTGCTAACAAGTTGTGTCAGTGAAGGAATGTATTAACAAACAGTATGTACGCTTATAATCACAAAGTTTAGTGCTCTTTTAACCTTCGTCACTAAGTATAATATGAATACATAAATAGAAGAGGTGCCTTAGTTCGAAGAAATAAGTAAGCCTGCTAGTCAAGTGAAAAATTTACCCCCCAGATGGTCATGGGAGAATGAGTCCCGCCACTCTGGCCACTTTGTTTCCATAAATAGAGTCAAGTTAGAACCCTATAAATAACGAGTAAGACTATGTAGAAATAATGAAGCATATCATCAAGTAACGACACATACATGAAAAATGTATAATCATAAGAACTAAGCAGTAAAAAGCAATACGACATCCCAACTAAAATACAACAATAAGTATAACTGAAAGAATGATGATAGAACGTAAGAGCAACTTACAACCAAGAAGTGGTACAACTAGTGTACGTTATATTCTGCAAGCGTAATAATGTTCCATTTAGGTAGTTTTTACTAGGCTATAATTTTATTTTATTTTCAATTTTTGGGGACATTACAGGTCTTATGGTTACTTTTGAAATTAAATGAGCCACCTGCTCAATTCCTCCTCTCACGGAACATGACCACAATTTTAGGGATTTTTCTTTTTGCAACAACTAAAATTGAAATGTTAGTGCTGGCACTTGTCATTTATCCTTCTACAGCTGCTCATTCCTCCTAGCGGATCATGGAACACTCTTTCAACAGTATCCTTTAGATAGGTGTCTCTCCATTTATTTATTTAAATAAATAAATATTCAATTATAGTGATCCTTGACCAACTTGGTCATAAAAACTTTACAATAATTTTTAACATAATGTTTTCTCCAATAAATAAAAATATTTATTTTTGAGTTCTAAGTGGGTTACAAACACCCCCACTTAAGTTAAACATTGTCCTCGATGTTGCTTAAGTTTATTCTGAGTCTTCTTGGAATAGAGATGGATATTCCTCCCGCGTATGACTCTCCAAATCCTAGGTTGCTTCATCTAGACTGAGGGTTTCCATTGCACCTTTACCTGTTTAATGGTGTGATTCCAGAGAAAAATTTCCCTCCTATCGAGAATACAGTCCGGTTCCACCTAGAAAATATCCTTCTAGTTCTACTTGAATAACATTCTAGTCGATCACATGAGTAGCATCGTGCACATACTTTTTTAATATCTAAATATGGAATACATTATGTATTCTAATATTAGGTGGCAAAGCTAACCAATATGCCACTAGTCCAACTCTTGCCCATATTTTGAATGGTCCACAATACCTGGGTGCTAATTTAGCGCAACTTCCCAACTTAAATGATCTCTTTCTAAATTTTGCCTTGATAAATACATGTTCACCTACTTCGAATTCATTTCAAGTTCTTTTAAGGTCTGCATGACTCTTTTGTTTGTCATGTGCAATTTTCGGATTTTTTTTTACTTGTTTCACTGTTAGTTCTAGTTCTTTTAACAAGTCAGTTCCTAACATCTACCTGTTAACCGAATTACTCCATGAAATGGGAGTATTACATTTTCTACCATATAATATTTCAAAAGGACTAAGTTTAGCTAAAGCTTTATAATGATTATTATACCTGAATTCGACTAAATGCAAATAATCTTCCCATTTCTTGGGATAGTCTCTAACATACATTCATAACATCTCTTCTAGAACTTGATTGACTCTTTATGTTTGTCCATCCTTTTTGGATGATAATAAGTACTGAAATTCAATTTAGTAACTAGTCCTTTAAACAATGAATTCAAAAAATTACCAATAAACTTAGGATCTCTCTCATAAATTATTACCTTCGGAATTTCGTGCAACCAAAAAATTTCATCGATAAAGATGTCAGCAATGTTAGCAGCCTTATGAGTTGTTTCAACTGGTATAAAATGTGTTTCCTTGTGTATTTTATCTACCACTGCCATTATAGAATCATTTTGTTTCTGATTTTTAGGCCATCCAGTTATAAAATCAAGACTGATAACTTCCCATTTCGAATTTGGAATTGGAAGTGGTTGTAAAAGACCTGCTGGGTGTTGATGTTTAGCATTAACTTGGTGACATTCTATACACCTAGATATATATTCAACAACTTCGGTCTTCATATTATGCCAAAAAAACTATTTTATTAACATTGTTATCATCTTTTCATACCCCGGATGTCTGGAATAAGGACTTTTATGTACTTCATAAAATCAACAATTTAATTTATGGTATGTTAAGTACATATAGTCTTTTTTTTATACAACATTTATCCTTTTCATTTAAACTGTAATCTGTTTTAACATTTTTAGATTCATTATTAGGTACTTTTTCTCTTAGATTTTGGTATTCATTGTCCATTTTTATCCCTTCCTCCAATTTATCATCTAATTCTATTTTTTAACTGCCAATGGCAGTTATAAAATTCATTCTTGAATTTCTGCTGAAGGCATCAACCACTTTGTTTTCCTTTCCTTTAATGTGTTTGATCTCGAAATCGTATTCTATAAGGAAATCTAACCATCTACCTTTCCTCGCGTTCATATTTTGTTGATCAAACAGATACTTGAAGCTTATGTTATAAGACATTAATAGAAATATTTTACCAATTAGATGATGGCACCATATTTTCAGAGCATGGATTATGGAAGCCATCTCTAAATCATATGTTGCATATTTATTTTCATGTTTTTTATCTTCCATGATTCATAAGTGATTACGTGACCCTCTTGTGTTAGCACTCCACCCAAACCTTCATTGCATGCATCAGTGTAGAAAATGAAATCCTTGTTTGGATCTACTATTTTTAATATAGGTGCAGTAGTTAACAATTATTTTAATTTATTAAAACTTTCTTCACACTTTTGATCCCATACAATTATTTTCCCCTTATTTTGCAAGGATGTTATGGGATTCGCAATCTTCAAGAATCTTTCTATGAATTTCCTGTAATAACCTGTAACTCTCATGAATGATCGTACATCTGTTACATCTTTGGGAAGAGGCCATTCCATTATCACTTTTATCTTATCTGGGTCTACTGATATTCCTTCCTCGGATATCACCTGACCTAGATACTGTATTTTATCTTTGAAGAATTTGCATTTATTTAATTTAACATACATCGTATGTTCTCTTAGAACCTATAGTATTATCCGCAAGTGTTCATCATGTTCTTCTTTCGTTTTTGAATAAATTAATATGTCATCTATAAATATGACTACAAATTTATCTAAGTATTTACTTAAGACATTGTTCATTAAGCACATAAAAGTTGTTGGAGTATTTGTTAGCCCAAAGGGAATAACTACAAACTCATAGTGCCCGTATCGAGTTCTGAAAGTAGTTTTAAACATATCTTCATCTTCAATTCTGACTTGATGATATCCAGATCTCAAGTCTATATTTGAAAATATCGTTGCTCTGTGTATCTGATCAAATAGATCATCAACGCGACGAAAATAATATATATTTTTAATTTTCATTGTGTTTAGTTGATTGTAGTCTATACATAGTTGTAATGTAGCATCCTTCCTTTTAATGAATAATACATGTGTTCCCCAATGGGATACACTTGGTCTTATATAATTTTTTTCTATCAGTTCTTGTAGTTGTAATTTTAATTCATTAAGTTCTAAAACGTTCATTCGATAAGGATCCTTTGAATTAGGTTCTGCTCCTGGTACTAACTCAATAGTAAAATCTAGTTCTCTCTTTGGAGGTAATCCTAGAATTTATTCTGGGAAAACATCTGAGAAATATTGTAAGATTGGAATATCATCGAAATTCAACTTATCTTCTTTATCCATGCGTTCATTATTTATTGTATGTATAGAAAAAACTTTACATCATTTCCTTACATCCTTTTTCATTTGTAATGCTGATATTTATCTAACATAAACATTCTTAGGTATCCCTTTGACTGTAATACTTTCTCCTTTATCATTTAAACAAGTAAATGTTTTCTCAAAAAAATTAAAAAGTACTTGATGTGTTTCCAGCCAATGCATACCTATTAAAATTTCATAAGACCCTAACGGTAATACATTAAGCTTTAATTGAGTTTTGAACTGAGTCATAAACATTTCACAACTTTCAGCATAATTAATTACTTTTCCTTTGGTTCCTGTAGCTAACTGAACCAATCAAGAATTTTCAAACTTTTTCAAAAATAAATTTCATTTTTCTGCTATGCTAGGTGACACAACTTAAAATAGCATCTGGGTCAATCAGAATAGAAACAGATCCAGGTTTTGTATCATACCTTGTATTTCCACCATGGATTTTTGATGATCAACTTGTCGATTCTCCAAGGATACGTTGTTCTGGAATTGCATTTGCTACGTCACCAACCGTTTCTTCCTCCTGGATTGTATGCACATTACTAAAGTTCCCCTTTATGTTTGTACAATACTTTGCATAATGTGGTCGCTCACATTTCCAGAACTTTACAGGTTTCTTATGTTCATTGTTTTTAACATAATTATTAGGCATGTCTCTGCCTTTTGGTGTTGTAATGTTTTGTTGTGTTTTACGTTTAAAATTTGTTCCATAATAATTATTCTTAGAGAAATTCCGAGAATTATTTCCAAATATTTTATTAGGCTTAAAACCTTTTCTTTTCCGTCAAAGTTACTAGTTTTCTTACTTTTCTAGTTAGATATGTATTATTTCTTATTCTTACATTGTTCATAACATAAGTTATCTTTTTCTCATTGCCCCTTGAAGGGTCTTTGGATTATCAAAATCAATTATGTCCTTGAATCTAGTAGGAAAGCATCTTAGAAACCTTTGTATCTTAGGCTTTTCGTTAATTATATACGGTACATATATTAATAAACTTAAAACATTACTACTTAAATCTTTCATTGACATGACCCTAGTTTATGTTCATAAAATATTTAGCTCTTTCTTCATAATAATATTTTGATAAGAATATTTTTTTGAAGTATTTGTTTAAAGACTCTCGAGGTCAAATATTTTTCTTTAAGTTTTTTAACTCTTTTTATGTCCTACCTCCAGATGTCACCCTTTTCGGTTAGGTTGTAGATAGCCATCTGGGCATTTAGTTTATCGTAGTAGCTATAAATCTGAAATTACTTTTTCATACCTGATAACCAAGTCTTGGTTTCTTCTCCCTTTTCCACTTCCATGTTGAACATGGGAGGTTTTATATTTTTAAATTCTCCTAAGATACCTTCATAAGGTTTATACTTCCTCTTTCTAGGACCATGATCTCTTTCTCTACTTTCACTAGTGTATTTATACTTTCCTTTGCGCGACCTTACTTTAACTCGTGAAGAAGGTTTACTTTCACTATCAGAAAATTTTAATTTCTTATGCTTGCATTTGTATGATACTGTTACATAATCAGTTTCATACTCCTTTATTTTATCTTTTCCTCCGTTGTGTATTTTGACTAGTAAAATATGATTTAGTTCTGCATGAGCTCTTAAAATTCTTTCATTATCTTTTTTTCCAGTTTGTAGTTCAACTTTTAAATATTTCACTGTTTGAAGTAATTCTGAGGGTGGATTATTTAATTCCACATAAATTTTATATCTGGATTATTGTAATGGGATCCATCTTCAGCAGATGCTTCAACTCCTTCCATTTCCTGCAAAATACAAGTTTATATTTATGTAGATAAATAGTTTTAAAACATAGTCCATATATTTTGTTTCCTATTTGCATGCAAGTGAGCCAATCAGGCCTAGTGTTTAGAAACTTGCTTTGATACCACATGTAACATCCCCAAAATTCGTAAAAAAATTAAAAATAAAATAAAGATCTAACTTCAATTATGAAACATAACTAGATCCATACAATCTTTAACTTGTGTTTGGTCTTTTATCCATTGAACATAAATGACATATCACGACAACATTATGATGTGACTTTCTGTTTATGGAAACACCACTTACTTATTGTCAATTTATGAAAGAATGTCATGTTTATTATCTTTTCATTTACAATTGTTGTAATTATTGTTTATGTTCTAGATTGCTTGTTAACCATTCTACGAAGATAGGAGGAAGGGCTTCCGTGTTCTTACTTAGCTCTCTCTCTAATGCAAGATTTAACATGTAATCTTTTTGCCGATACAAAACCAAATAGAGCGTGCCTTGAGGTGAGAACACACCAAGATCATAGCTAAAGGTAACAAGGGATTAACTAATCCTAAGGGAGGAAAAAACTATCCTAACACATGACACCATAGTGCAAACTATAAATTAAAACAAGCATAATATTAAAAATTATGACCTTATGGTTCAAGCTCAGCAGTTTTGAAACTATAGAGTTGTATTGAAAGATTTGGAATTCAATGTGGCATTGTACCAGCCATGTAATGGATTTTAAAACCTCTAGCCTAGAAGCAAGGTCAGTCAAATTAAAACCCCAGGGGTTTAATGGCTACATCGAGGTATGTTCTTCATTATGTTTGTAAGTGATGGTGGAGGAGCATACGATTATGGCCCTCGACACCATTCAACCCTGCATTCTCACTTTTGGATGTGGTTTACCAATGTCGTGATGTTGTTAAAGGCATTCTTTTCGTTTCGATTTCTAACTCAGTGCGACACTGTGAATTAAGTTTCTTTTGTATTCAGTTAAGTTCTTTAATTTTTTTTATTACCATTTTACATCCTAAAACTCGTTTGACCTCTACATTATTCTTTTGTAGGAGTTCTTGGTTGTGGAAGCTGCATTTAGAGACGGGCCTTCTTTGTGGAGGTGGTATTCAGTCCTGGTAAGATGTGATACCCTACATTCATTTATCTTATGACTATGAAACTTGCAAATCTGAGGTTGGGCCATGCTCTTATGGAATCGATTTCACTCTTGCGTTGTTCTTTCGTGGAGAAGAAAAAATGGTAAACCCTTGTGGTTCTACCTAGGACACTTAGAGTTGTTTTAATAAACGGTCTCCCTTCGACCGTAGAGTTTGAAGGGAATTGCAATGTGAAATCATGCTTAGTTTGTTGTGCACTTAAAAATAGATTTTTATCCTCATATGTATTTGAGCACTTTAAGTGCACTCCTTTTTGGACTGTCACTCTGAACTTGTAATGGTTTGAATTTTAAAGGGAAACTCGTGAGGGATTTGGTTGTTGTGTTTACACAGTCAGTTGGATTCATGATATCATCTCTATCTTTTAATATAAACTCTGTAAGTAGTTTTGTTGTCTAAAGAAGTAAAATCTCAAGATTTTCCTACTATAAATTTAATCATAATCCTTTTTATGGGGTATTATTGTTTCTTAGTTTGAATTTTAAGGCCGTGAGGCCAAATTTTTCAGTCGAATGGTTAGTGAAATCTAAGGACTTGTTGTCATTATTTGTTTATAATATTGGAAAAGATTTTCTTATTAAGTGTTCAGATGTGGACTAGGAATTAGTTAACTAGGTAAAAGAGGAAGACATTAGGTTGTTGTGAATCCTCCTTAAAGGTTTTACTGTTTGTTTTATTTTAATGGATTGTAAAGTATATTATGACGGTCATTGGCCTGCAACAAGGGATGCAACCTGTCAACATTCTTAATTTAATGTTTTCCTTTGGGGTAAATACTTGTATTTTTTGTTGGGTCGTGAAGCCTCTATATTTGTAACTTTGTTATTATTTGCAATTTATATATATTGAATTGTAATGTCCCTAAAAGTCGTTAAAAAAAATGTAGGCTAATAAGATACTACAATCCAAGGACATTGTTTAAACTTATGCGGAATAATACTTGGTTGGATACTGAAGCTAAGTGTCCTAAGTTGTTTTTCCCTCCACTTAATTTTTTGTCAGATGATGATGTGTTTATGTGATGTTGTTATATTACTTGTACTAGTTTTTTTGGTTACTCTACTTGTCTACTAAATGCGGACATTTTGTTGATGCTTGTTAGTTTAAATTTTATTTCTAATTATATATGCCATAATTTTTGTTTACGGTTTTATTCATTAAAAATGTTGGCTTTTCATCGTATGTTAAGGGGTGGAGTCATGTGGATGGGTTTATCCCTTGAGGGTCCATTCAGAAAGGTAAGGATTCCTACTGCTTTAAGGGTATTAATCTTGCACATTGATCTAGGAACAAATAATCAATCTCATCAACAAATAATCAACAAATAACTCAGAAATGGTGTTACTCGGAACCATAATTGTTTTCTCTCTGTATATTCAATAAACAATGAATAGTTACAATAATAATGTCAAGCAATAGCTTCAGTCCATGAGGAATTCGAATACCCAAGGAGACAATTCGAATTCAATGAGTGAGTCTAGCTTAACTGACCCTCAACCATTGGTTCACACTCAGTTAACCACTTGACCAAAACCCTAATTGACTCACCAAACCCTAACTGAAGTCGAAGTGCAATAAATGACTGAATCTCAAGTGAAGGAGATCAAACACATGTCATAGAAAGCCAACCATCAAGTGCTAGTGCTCCATGACTTCAATGAACCCCGATGAGGTTAACTGAAGCTAAACTGGTCATCAAAAGTTGGTGGAGGCCCCCCTGTTGACTCCAGATCATTAAATAATATTAAATAATCATTAAATAATATATTTAATGAGAGGAGGCACCTTAAGTGACTCTTTGAATTGATTGTAACCACCAATTAGCAATTAGGTGCATTAATATCACTTAGATCACCCCCGAAGTGCTCCAGTTAGCCTCCTTGAATGTAGGAGAAGGATATGTTAGCCTCCTTGACTGTAGGTAGGCATGGGTGTGACTGGATTATGGAAATTAATGCTCCACTGATGTCAATTAATGTCAATTATACTTAGGATAGTGGTTTAACTAGGCCAATTTGACCAAAAAGAGTNGGGGCTTACTTAGTTCATTGTGAACTAATGTAGGATCCTACTCTTGTGCAGGTTATTCTAATGGTGAAATATGTCTATGACTATCGAAATTAAAGACATCCTACAATAGTACATCTATACTACACTATCATGTTTAAGCTAGTTAAAGGATGACTAAATTCCTACGCCTAACTGTGCCTAAGTCCTATATTTATGCAATATTGATTTAAAAGTAAGGTTATAAACATTATGGTAGAAATTTATTATGTTTAAGGTTTTAAAACCTTATCCACCTTGATATATATGTTTTATAAAATTTATGGTATAAATTGAAGGGTTTATGGAATATTCCATATGCCATCAACAACCTTGTAATAACATGGAAAATGTGCATTCTATGGTTTTAATGTTGGAAAAGTGGTGTATTAAGGATCCATGATGTGAGCATCACTATAGCTATGTGGGTTTAGATTTAGTGGTTGGTGGAGGACAGGGTGGCGACATTAATGCTTCGAGGGAAGCGTGGTAATTTGGCCTCAAGGGTTGGTTACGGCTGGAACACAATTCATTTGGTCTCTCTCTAGTTTGCCTTGGGTGGTCTGAAGCTCTCCAGAGCTATGTTGGGCAATGAAAAATCATGCCCGTCTCTCACGGTAAGTTTGTGTTGATGGTCTGCACATTATCCTATTTTCGATTTGATTTAGTTTTATAGCTTGCATACTTCTCATGGTGTTTATGTGGGTTTGTACAGGTATAGAGCGTGGCTCTATGGTGGCTTCGATAGTGTCTCCTTAGGTGGGATGTGCAACCTCTTTGAAGGAAAGCCCCAAAAAATTCAAAGGCCCTTACCTCTATGTATTTTCTTTTTATAGAGATTTGAACTCTGGGTTGGGATAAGTATCGATGTGTAGTTTTGGTTGGTTGGTTTTGATAGTTGGTTTGGGAATCCAATGGATGTGACTGTGTTAGTATTTTCCATGGTATTTATCGTATGTAAAAGTTTTGGGGAAAGAACTTGACTATACAGAGATGGTTCAAATCTATGTATAAACTTGTCGTGTTGCAACATTTTTTGTAATGGGTTCTATTTATATTTAATGGAGAACTATGTGTTTTAAAAGGATGGGTCGTCCATTTTATTTATGGTTTCATTGCTTGAAATGGAACCATGGATAGCACAACTATGTATTTTATAAAATTTATGCATTGTATTTTAGTCATGGTAAATTTTTTGGTGTATGAGTTAATAATTATCGTAGTTGGGGTTTTATATTACAGTCGTGGAATTTGAAGCTTGGCTTGGCCCTTGGTGAATACGCAACCTATAAATATGGTTTTTATGTTTATTAATAATGTGATTGTATATCGTATCTCTGTTTTGTTTAATCTGTCGGTCTAAAAGTAGTTTTTTCGGGCAAGCGGAGAGGCGAACCCTTGCTGTACATGTTGCGGTGTTTATGTTTTGTGTTTTAGATGTGGTTCCTATATGATTCGATCCTGGGCTGTTTAATGATTTAGACTGGTGGTTTGTTTTAGTATGTATGTTTGGTTTTAGCTGTGGTGCCTGTAGGATTCAATCCTGGGTGCATTTAGTTTAATTATTTTGACGATAAACATAATGATTTCATCTTTAATAATTTTGTTTATATAATTGATGAGTTTGGTTCTATGTTTAGTTGTTTGATAAGTTTTGTATGTAATTTGGCCTATAGCCAAGCCCTTGCAGGTTTCAGTGGTTGGGTTTTGTTAAAAGAATGTGTAATGTAATTATTTGAGATTATCCCACAACCAATATTCGATAGGATTCGATGGTTGGGATAGGTTTAGTAAAACTTATCAACGTTATGTTTTAGCATGAATTTAATGTTTATCTTGAAGGTTGTGAACATCGTTTATGATATGTTGTTTATGTTTGGTTTTTAAGGTGAAAAATAATAGCATACTGGCTGGCAATATGGAATCTTCCAACGTTTTGGTTTTATGTTGACAGTTGGATTTTAAATGTTTTGTAGGAGATATGAACTATGGTTAGTTTGATTCTTTTAGTTTGTAGTTTATTTATTTATTTAAAATATTTTCTATCTAGTTTTAAATGCTAATAAGGTTTATTTTGTTTATCTTTAAGAAAAAACTATTTTAACTTTGCATCTAAGTTTCAACAATACACAAAAAGCTAGTCATCTTAAATTACTATGGTTTAAGATTAAGGTAAAGTATGTTAGATAATTACATCAAATACTAAGAAGATTTAAACTATAATATTCTTATTTAATAAAATAGTGGGTGATTTTTAATTTCTAAACAGTAAATCAATGTGTAATATAAAATATGTCTTTAGAATTTTATACAAATAGTTCAGGCTCTTAAGGTTCTATAAACAAAAGGAAAAACCTAGCTGAAACAATCATACAATATACATATTTTCATTCTGGATTATAAACCTACTTTAATAAAATCTGTAAAGACAAAATAGAAGGTAGAAACCCTCATACCTACAATGTGTAGTTTATTTGATTGTTAGAACCCTGCATACTTAAGCACACACCATTAATAAAAACAAGGATAATTCTAACCTCATATCTGTCAACTAAATAACTTGAGAACTGTGACGTTCTTCACAAACATGACCCGTAACCGTTTCTGGTTTCAATTTGAATCCCCCCGGGCTAGTTCTAACATGCAAGTAGTCTAGGACTCCTAAAGGTAAGGTTTCACCTATTTGGAAGATTAGGTTATGTACCATATTTATTTCCTTTTTGGGAAAATGGTCTCCAAAATTCATAGGAGAATATTGATCAGATAGTATAGAATGAGATCCCCAAGCCTTTCTCAGGCTTGGGTATTTATAGCTAATCTTTTGGAAAAAGGACAGTTAAATTTCAGTTAGATCAAGAATCAATTGTTTTCTTGAAATAATATTTTACTTAATTTATGTGAAATTAATATTTATTTATCTTAACTTAGGAACTCTTTGACTAGTTCCTATTTTGACTCTTGTAGGTACTAAAAAATTTAATTAATTATTCTAGTAAATAATAATACATAGAGACTTCAATTATTATTTATGGTTGCTATTATTAATACATATTCTTACTCTTTCATTCATACCATATATAAACTATATATATACATATATTACTATTAACATTTTTACCTTAGGCATCATTTAGCATGATCCTGAATCATGTGGTTCTTTCTTTAGTTAGTCACTTCTTTTATTAAGGCCTTCATGTAAGGTTGGTCTACTAATTTAGGCAGCTCTAAACCTCCTTGCATGTTGGATTACCTCATATATCGTGGTAGTTCTTCAGTGCTTGATGAGGAACATAAATTCAAAATTTCATTTAATTGACTTTAAAAAATAAGTAAGATGAGTTTGATGTTTTATCAGAGTTGTTTTCACTCGACATTATTACATTTCAATAAATCCTAGTGTTTATTCAGATCCCATAATCAATGCTAAGAAACATGGAGTTGCACCTTAGTGAAATTCCATAGCTCCTCACTGAACAGTAATGCTAGTATGTACTTGTATTATACACCTAGGGATACAATGGCCAAGGATCTGATGTTCTAAGGATTATAATCAACATCAATTTGGAATGCTCAATGAATTATTCCCAACACTTCCAATTCTTATCTTTTCATGTGCTTCAGAGCTTCATGCTCAACACAAACATCAAATACTCATGCGCTTCAGAGCTCTCGCTCAACACAAACATTAAATTATTCATGTTCTTTAAAACTCATGTTCAACACAAGATCTCATCAATTAGGTTCTTTTGGGTGCACTCCCAACACATGCAAACACATATATGCTAAATAAAAACATATGTATTGGCTTATGCCCAATATATCAAACAAATCATCATACTCGTGTGCAGTGGGGTGTTACACCCAATATACAAAATATAACATCAAAGAAAAATCACATGCAATGGGACTTATTCCCATAAGTGTTAGGTCAAAAATTTGGGATATTACATCCCTCCCCGCATAGAACAACACCATCCCTCGTGTTCTAGGGACTGGGAATGAAATCATGAAATAAGGCGGGGTAAGTCTCTCTTATGGTGGCTTCATTCTTCCAAGTAGCCTCATAGGATTTAAAGTGATTCCATTGCACTTTAAACTGAACTATGGTGTGCTTCCTGAGGTGCACCTCTCTCTTGTCTAGTATATGAAGGGGTTCAGGTACAAACTCCCCTTCAGGTTCCACCTGTAACAAGGACCAATCAATACATGTTTAGTATCATACACATATGTATTCAATAGGGATGTGTGGAAAACATGATGAACCTTTATATGAGAAGGTAAAATAATTCATATGCCACTAGCCCTCTCTTGGCCAGTATCTCAAAGGGTCCACAAAATATTGGTGCCAACTTCACACACCTCCCCAGCCTCAACGAGATTCTCTTTGATTTTAGTTTTAGGTAAACATGGTCGTTGATTTGATAGTATTTTTTTTTTTTTCTTATCTGCATAACTCTTCTAGAGTTCCTGTGCTTCTTTAAGGTTATGTTGGACCTTGGTGACCAATTGTTCCAAATCCTTTAGTAAATCAATCCCTAACATGAGACAATACACCGGGCTATCCCAAGTAACCAGAGTTCTACACTTCCAACCATAGAGTACCTCGAAGGGACTCATCTCTGCAGAGTTCTGGTATCCTTTGTTATACACAAATTCTACGAGATGCAGATAATCCTCCCACTTGGTGGGGTTGTTCATGGCATACATCCTAAGCATGTCTTTTAAAATCTAGTTTACCCATTCTGTCTACCCATCTATCTGCGAGTGGTAAGCAGTACTAAAGTTTAATTACATCTCTAAAACAGAGAATATATATATCCAAAAATTTTCAGTAAACTTTGTGTCTCTATCTAAGATGATTTCCTTAGGTATCCCATGCAATATTAATATCTCTTTTAAGAAGATGTGATCAATGTCAATTTCCTTGTAGGTTGACTTCACCAGGATAAAGTGTGCCACTTTTGATAACTTGTCAGCCATTACAAAGATAGAATCATTTTTCTTCTTTCTCTTTGGTAGACCCGTAATAAAATCCATACTAATGACATCCCACTTCCATTCCGGAATGGGTAATGGCTACAATAATCCTGAAGGATGTTGGTGCTTAGCTTTAACTAGACGACATTCCTAACATTTTGTGATAAACAATGTTGTGTCAGCATTTAACCTAGGAAATAAAAAGTGTTTCTTAACTACATATATCATCCTTTGATACCCACGATGCACCGAGCAGAGTTTCTGATGAAATTCCATGTGGATTTTGGACTTGGTGTCCCCTCCTTCCAGGTAATACAATATTTATTTGGACCACAATAGTTTGGTCTCGTCTACCTTATACTCTTTTTGTTGTTGAAACAACCTGTACTCTTGGAATTTCTTAAGAATTTCAACATAGAAACAATCAATTCTATTTGTCGTCCTAATACTCTCGTGTAAATCTGAATCGATTTGGCTTAATTTCACCTCATATAACATATGACCTCGTCAGCTTAAAAAATCATCAATTTAATTCTCCTTCCCCTTTATATGATTTAACTCAAAATGGTACTCTCTAAGGAAATAAAACCATATGGCCTACCTGGCATTTAGATCTTCTTGATCAAATAATTACTTCATAATCACGTTGTCTGTCTTTAGAAGAAATTTATTCCCCATGAGGTAGTGCCTCCACATATTCAAGGTGTGGATAATGGCTGCTAGTGCAAGATTGTGTTCCTTTAACTTCCATGACTCATAAGAGACTACGTAATTTTTCCATAAGAGGACTCTTCCGAGTCATTCCTTTCTTGCATATATGCAAACAATGAAATCCCCATTGGGATCTGCCATTTGTAGTATCGGTGTAGTCGTTAAAAGTTGTTTAATCTTATGAAAACTTTCCTCGCACTTGGTCGTCCATAAGAACTTGTTTTCCTTATTTTTTAAAGAAGTCATGGAACAATAAATCCTCAAAAAGTTATCGATGAACTTCCGATATTAACCGGCTAATCCCGAAAATGACCTAATGTCTGTGACACTCGTAGAGGTAGGCCAATCCTCTATGGATTTAATCTTTTGTGGGTCAATGAATATCCCCTTCTTGGAGATGATGTGACCCAGGTACTATATATTTGGTTTATAAAAATCACATTTACTAAAATTAGCATAGAGTTGGTGTTCCTGTAATAATGTAGTACTATGCGGAGATGCTCCTCATGTTCCGCTTTATTCTTAGAGTAAATCAGGATATTGTCTATAAAGACTAATACAAATTTATCCAGGTATTTATTGAATATATTATTCATCAAATAGATAAAATTTGTGGGTGCATTGGTCAACCCAAATGGAATTACTACAATCGCCTAGTGGTCAGATCGCGATCGAAAGATAGTTTTATGAATATCTTCATAACTGATCCGTATGTGATGGTAACTGAACCGTAGGTTGATATTTGAAAATATATTGGTTGCTCCAACTTGATAAAACAATTCATCGATACTAGGAAGTGGGTAACGGTTCTTGATGGTCATCTTGTTAAGTTGGTGGTGTAACATCCCCTCAATACGTGATCGAAAAACAACAAAGCATAAGTAAAGAGAGATGTAAGTGAAAACCATATCCTCATCAAAATTATAGATGAAATTGAACGATTCCAGGATACTAAAAGCATGTGCTACCGAGACGATTATTTGGGATGGCTCCACTAGGGGGAGAGACTAATGGGTACTAAAACATTGGGATCTAGTAAATTTTAGACCAATATCATCATGATTGGAAGATAATGACCATAAGTTGTAATATCCTGAATTTTTGACCTAACACTCATAGGCATGAGTCTATTGATTATGATGTTATCTTGATGATTTATTTTGATATATTGGGTCGAATACCCCACTGCATATGAACATGATGATTTGTTTCATATATTGGGTGTAAGCCAATTATTGATGATATATATATGCATGTTTGTGTTGGGTGTGGACCCTGAATAACATGATTGATGAGATGTTTTGTATTGACCGAGGAGCTCTAGATCACATGGGAAATTAATGTTTTGTGTTGAGTGAGGAGCTCTGTAGAACATGGGTAATTAAATTTTTTTTTTGAGCAAGAATCTCTGGAGCACATGAGTACTTACATTTGTGTCGAGCGAGAAGATCTAGAACACATGAAAAGATAATTGAAAGTGTTGGGCATAATCCCTAGAGCCTTCCATGTTGATTTTGAGCATAAGCTCTGGATCATCGAATCCTTGGCCATTGTATCCCTAGGTGTATGGTACAAATACATCCTAGCATCAGTGTTGAACGAAGAGCTCTAGAATTGCACTAAGTTTGTAACTCCTTGTTTAAGTGTTGATTATGGGATCTAGTAAGTGCTAGGAGTTCTGAAAAGAATTCAACAATTTTTGAGTGAAAACGAATCAAGAAAAAATATTGATCTCATCAAACTTATTTATAAGTGATTAAATGAAATTTCAAATTTTCGTATTCTCATCAAGTATTGAAGAACTCACATGTTATGTGAGGGAATTCAAGATGCAAGGATGTTTAGAGTTTCCTAGCTTAGTAGACCTAACCATCTACCTGTTTGACCTTAATGAAGAAGTGTCATAACTCTAGGGATCATGGTATATGATGCCCAAAGACAAATGTTATATTATTATGTATTTTATACATGATATGTATAAATATTAAATATAGTAATAATATTAATGATGAAAGAAAGAAAGAAAAGCTCCATCAATTATTATTTATTATTAAAAGATAATAAATAGTACAATACCTACAAAAGTCTAATTAGGAACTAGTTTAAAGTTCCTAAGTTAAAGTATTAAAAATTACCCCAAGTTAATTAAAAAGGGTTAAATCAAGAAATCAAGGTTTCTTGATTTAATTGTCCCTTTGACTGAAAAGTATGTCTATAAAGTCTGAAGCCAAGGAAAGGCTTGGGGTTCTGATCTATCTTTTGGGGAGTCATTATTCTGCTTGTTTTGCTCTAAATTAAATTCTTGGAGAACATTTTCCTAGAAGGAAAAAGGATAACTGATCTAGACCTACAATACCAGATAAGAAACCCTACCTTAGGAGCTCTAATCTATGTGCATGTTAGAGTCCATCTCAGGGGGATCTGGATTGAAACTAGGAATGATTTCGGGTCATGGTTGGGTGGAAGGTGGTAATTCCCAAGTGATTCAGTCATCTAATATAGAGCTCAGATCTGCCTATGAATTGTTAATGCTCATTATTTGAGTGTGCAGGTTCAACCATTAAAGAAGCTTCAGATTACAGGTATGATATCCTATACTGCCTATTCTATTTTTCTAGAATAAAAGTTGGCTGAATTAGGAAAGGGTTCACATTATATGAACTCTAACCCTATGTGTTTTATTTCTATTTAAATATTCTAGGGTTTACATTTTAAATTATAACCCTAGGATGTACTTTACTTCTTATGCTAGAATTATCCATGGTTATTCATTTAGTTTACTTTTTAATATTTTAACTCATTTATAAATGTTTATCAAGGGTTTTGCACCCTACTTTTATTCATGTATTACTTTTACTATTGAAACTGTGTTAATTGTAAACTAGTTTTTATTTTAGATCTATTACCTATCTGCTCTTTAGCCTATATACTCTACCGACATATTTCATTTGTCAGCGGAGCCCTATTTAAATAATTACTAGTTCAGGTCTATGCTGCCATTAAAACCAAGATTTAATTTAGTATCATCTTCTTCTAATAACAAGAAAACTAACTAAGAATACTATTGATATATATATATATAT
>LPNX010791626.1:1184361-1203449 GCA_001517045.1 Pseudotsuga menziesii
CTAAATATACGCTAAATACCAAACCATTTCCATTAAAATAGCATCATCATAAGCAAATGAACAGGGCAAGTATCGAGACCATTCATTGGTCTAAAGATCAAGTTTCATTTTCTAATTAAAATCCACATTATAAGTGATAAGCAGTAATCATTTAAATAATCCATGCCTTCGTTTCATATAAACAATTAAAACCATGTAATTACATTAAGGTCGCAGGAACGAATCATGTAGACTGCCATTGCCATTTTCCTTACATAAACTACGATTCCCTTTGTATTAAAATCTAGAGTTAACATTAATACACATGAACCAATTTATAAACCTCATAATAATCTTATACACAGTCCAATTAATTATACAAGAGATGGCATGAATCGAATCGTGTGGGCACTTAAGCCCCAAATCGCAACCACCCATTTATTACAACTCATTGTATCAACAACAAATAGGATTCAAATCCTGTAGAGTTGTTCTACATTTTATCAAGGCCACATTATACACAGAGTGTATGCAGTCTGTAACATTAAAATAAATTCACTACAGCGAGGTCGTGAGAACCTCATCCTTCTGCACAACACACTATAAACACTTCCTTAGCCCCATGAATATAATATACAGTCAACTAACTAAACCATTTTTTGAATGGGTGGAAACTCTGTCAATGACAACCTAAAGCAAGGGTTTTTTCCAACGCAGGATTTTATACCAACGTCCATAATGCTTTCCATATGTTACACATTAATAATTAACACAGTAAAAGTATACACCCATCTAAGCTATCATAGCAACCATGGAGAGTGCTCATTCCATACACGAGATGGCCTCAAACCATATTCTGTCAAAATCTTACAGCTAAGATAATAAATAGAAGCATTTATACACAGAACATCCACGAAGGTGAATGCCACATAAAACCCAAGTGTAATAACATCAAACATGGTATAATTTTATATGCACAGTAATTACACGATCATAGTCAATTTTACACTATCGAGTTCCATCAGCCATGGCACCATTTCAAGAAATGGTGCTGCCACTGTGTACAAAAGATAATTCAAAACCCCAAAATTTCATTAACATAATTTATACACAGAGCCTTCCAAGGTACTAAGTTTCTCTCCATGGCCAAATGTCATAATATTTATAAAAAACCCAAGTCTTTATAACTCACACCCGAAGGCCAATGATTTCACATAACTTAAACCCCAACACGACAAGCTAAAAACCCAATCTTAAAGCCAAGCGATGGTGAGTATCAACTTGATTAGCAGGCTTACTATAATGGTAATGCTAACCCATGGATCGCAGTCATGCTACAAACCTTACATCTCCTCGTCGCCCTGTCACCTAGAACCACAGAATATTTGATGGATGAGAAGTATGATATCCAAAGAAAACAAACAAACAAAAAACAATGTTGTGAAACCAATGAAGCAATACCTTCATTAACGTCGAAGTTGATTTCACCCATTACACAGAGCTGAGAACAAACAACCAACAAACAGAACGAAATGACAAGCCCATCATGAAGCAAAACCCTATTTTGGGGCTGCCACAATCCCCAATACGCATTAATGGCACCATCCTGTTGTCCATTATCAATGCTAAAACCCACATCTCTATAGTTTGTAAATGACACAATATCGTTTTCCACTTTTTCCATTGCACAGTGTTAAAACTCCAATGTGTAACGTTTAGACCATGATATAATTTACCACCCAAAGGTTAATACAAGGTATAGTATTATATACAAAGTATACAATAGGATTAAACGTTAAACCATCGCTTAATCATTTCCCTAAGAATTAAGCTTAGAACCATGGCATATGAAATATGCGATGGTAAACTTGTTAACTAAAAAGTCCACAATTGGGTTTTAACCAGTGTTTATAAACCTGCCAAGAACAATACATTTTTATGTTAATACTCTCAATAAAATAAACATGAAATAAAAATAGGTTAAGATATGAAAAAATCGATCAGTAACATAGAATGAATTATACGCGTCACTTAGATAATCAAACTAGGTCTTAAAAGGAATAATTGTGGTAATTACCTTGTCACTAAACCAAGTCTGTACAGAGCAACAATAGCAATTAGTAGGTGTCACTAGCCATGAGGGTAAGTACGCTAGCACGTAAACAAGTTAAGAGTTCCTTAGTTCAAACTGAACTAAGCAAGCACGCTAGACAAGTAGAAATGTTACCTCTCTATCAGTTACATGGGAGAACTAGTCCTGCCACTCTTCCCACTTTGGTCCCAAGAACAAAGTTAAGTTAGAACATGTAAATAATAAGTAAACTCAGTCTTTATAGTAAAGAAGTACATAATCAAAGTAGCTACACATACACAACAATGTATAAACATGAAAATGGCTTAGTAATCATATTTACGACATAATAATGTAAAATACAGTAACAAACATAACCGAAAGAAAGAAGGTAAAACGTAAGAACAGCTTATGATAAATCAGTGGTACATTTAGTGTATGTTATATTCCGCAAGCCCAATAATGTCCATGCCTAGGTATTTTATACTAGCCTAATTTTATTTTATTTTTCAATTTTTGGGGACATTACAAGTGGTATCAGAGCCCACTTTCAATACTAAGAGACCTATGCACACACCAAGCATTCACCTCAAATAAGATAAAGTATGTTATTAATTTTTTTTGAAATTATAGGGTTTTTTATAGAACAGTTTAGATTATGAATACTGAGGAAGATAACGGTCGGAAAGGAAATATGAACATCCCCACCCCCGAAGCAGACCTGATGGTGGAATTAAATTATGATATTTTGAAGACTATACATAGTCTTGAGGAAGAATTGAAATGTTTCATAGAATATAGTCTGAACAAAAGAAAAGAACAACAAGCTATAAATGAAGCTTTACTAAGAAATATTACCAGAGGAACCCTACAGGGAAATCCTACTCAGTCCACAAACATATACAAAAGAGAACCTTACCATAAATGGGCCAACCGCCCAAGAGAAGAAGAAAAAGAGGGACGTACCCTTGAAGCACCCAAAGGAGACTATCACAGTCCTTCCAATGATGACTCCCTTTCTCCACATAGAAAGAATCAAGGAAGTGATGACATCGGGGGGAATTTAGAGAAATAAGAGCCCTGACCTATGAAGGTGAAGTAAACACTGGGGAGAAAGCTAAAGAGTGGCTGCTGGGTATGAGAAAATATTTCCAATTTCATGACTACTCAAGTGAGATGAAGGCTCGGCTTGTCATTTATAATTTAAATTGCAAGGTAGCAAGATGATGGAGGGATTTGAAACACACCAAGAAATATGAGCTAAGAGAAATACGCTGGGATAACTTCCAAAAAATATTCCAAGAGAAATATATGTCGGAGAGGTTCTTTGACCGAAAGGTGAGAGAGTTTCATGAACTACATATGGGCTCCATGACTATGGATGCTTTTATTAATAGATTTCTAGATCTGTTACATTATGTACCATACATTAAGGATGGAAAGGAAAAAATTAGTAGTTTTTAGGATGTTTCCCTCCCAACTTTCGGGAAAGGATTGAATTCAACATGCCAAAAGCTTTTGGATACCACATTGCACACGGCCAGAATTTGATATGAGCATGGGTAGCTATGGAAAGAGAACATGAACCGAAACAGAGACAAGTCTAAGAACTTTTCTGATAACCGCAACCTTGGGTTTAACCCACATCCATACAAAAACCATAATAACAACTTTCCAGCAAACAATATCTTCAACAAATCTAGTACAAAGCCATATGTACCAGCTCCGAATGGTAACAAGCCAATAGCAAGTGGAGCCAATGCTACCCCGCTACATATCAAATGATAGAAATGAATGGGGCCTCGTTATGCTCGATATTGTAAGAAAAAGACCAATGGGGTCTTACATAACTTACGAGAAGAACCAACCATCGAGGACATAGCAAGAACACCATGGATTTATATAGCATTGGATGGCCGACATGAAGACCATCAAACTACAATGGTGGAGATAGAAGGTAAGATCTTGAACACTTCTATTTCAATAATGATTGATTTCGATGCTTGTCGGAGCTATGTTTCACCTAAAATTGTTGATGTATGCAAACTAAGAAAAATAAAGCATGATAAACCTTGGCTGGTACAGTTAGCCACAGGTACGAAACATAAAGTTTCAAAAATAGTTAAAGAATGTGAAATAAACCTAAATTGTTTTCCTACAAAGGTAAACCTGAACATCCAACCCTTAGGATCATACGATATACTTATTGGCATTGACTGGTTGGAACATCACCATGTCATGCTCTATTACTTACATAAGCCAATCTTGTGTACTAATAGCCAAGGGAACCAAGTGAAGGTTCAGGGAATTCCAAAGAAGGTTTCCGTAAGGAAAATATCTACTTTACAAGCAAAGAAATGCATTAGGAAGGGTTGCAAGTTGTTTGCAGTAAACATCCAAGACATAGAGTCTGAAGGGGACCAACACATAAAATACTTTCCCTTTCTTGAAGAATTCAAGGATGTGTTTCACAAGGAAATTGTAACATCCCTCTCGCATACCCTAGATATCTTGAAAATTATGATTGTTGATTGTCCTTGTCTGGTGAGGGACTGAAGGCTAAGGCCCCACCAGAAAGACCTTGTAATTCTATATGAGCCAATACCCTAAGTGGTAGGCTTAGGAGACTTAAGGACATTGTGAAACTAGAACAATAATGGTGGACAAAATCCACTAAAAAATAAAATTAAAAGGTTAGTTGGGCCTCGGAAAATGAAAAACGATCAGCAACTACCTCAACGCCCTAAGATAAAGTAGGTCATGACGGGTCTAGTCTACTTTGGCTAATAGAGTGAGTGATCGTCATGGTCCTCTTTCATCAAAGGGAAATGAGATGTCTTACGACATCAAACTACATGGTAAAATGATGAAATTATGGGTAAAGGTTACCATGCTAAATCCTACAAAAGATATAACTATTAAACATAAAATTATATGAGTTATATCATAAGAGACTAGACTTATAAATATGTATGCAGACATATATATTTATAAATGACCTAACATTATAATGACAAGTGGGTAGACTTGAATAAATATATAACTATTAAACATATAACTATATGGGTTATATCATAAGAGACTAGAATTATAAATATGTATGGAGACGTATATATATTTATAAATGACATTACATTACCATATTTAATGATAAGTGGGTAGACTTGAATAGTTGGGGATTTTTTTTTTATTCTATAATAAGTAAGTTCTTAAGCTTCTATTTCCATTGAGAAAATAGTGGGAATTATTGCCGTAACAAGAACCTACTGCCTTATAACGTAATTTCATTTCAAACAATTGGAAGAATATTTAGGCCACTTGGATGCTCGATATCTAAAAGGAGGAAATAGTAAATATGCCAACGTCTGTAAATTTAAGAAATAAATCTCTGCCATGACAGGAGGAGGGATTTCAGTGTTTTAAATTATCAGTAAAACTTCCCTGCGTGGCCGAGAAGGGGGGAGCCATGTTTGGATTTATTAAAAAAAACCCTAGATGCGATGGGGAGGGTGTGTATTTTGGAAGGAACACACTTGAGAGAGAGAGAAATAAGTGTAAGTATCTTACTTGAGATGTTGGATTGATTTGGCATTGAGACTAGAATAGGGGTCACCATCATTAAGGGAAAGATTACAGCTCTGGAAACTCTAACCCAAGGCGAGATACATAGTATCCTCTGCAGGAGATGCTCATGGTAAACTTCTGAATGAAAAATCTAGCCGCGATTGGTTTTAGCTAGCATCTGAATATATTTATATATTTATATACTTGTAGATAACAGTCGTTACCATCGCTTGCATGTATAATCTATTGAATGCGACAAGAATCGCACTGGTGGTCTAAATATATATGTTTATTATGCAATGACCCTCTGTTTACGATGGGTATGATTATGACTTAGTTCATTTTGTTTTCATTTAAAATGAACTGTATGGGATGTATGCTAAGCAACGCCCCTCTGTCTGCGATCGATATAAATATGATCCTGACCTATTTTTATTTCAACGAAAAACTGCATAGGAATTCATGGCAGACATTAACCCTCTACCTGCAAAGGGTAAGATTGAGTTTCTAGTTTGAAATTGTTCCTATGGGATTTTGAATACGATGGTATATGAGACCATAACCCTCTTCTTGCCTGTTAATATAAATCTGGTGGGCGTGAATATGACTGGGTCGTAGTTGGTTTGGATATGGAGGAGGTCTCATTTAGCTAGGTTACTTCTTCGTAGGTAAATGCTTTGAAGGGTTTTGGTTCATTATTTTTCCTTCCCTTTTTCTTCTACGTAGTATTTTATTCCTCCATTGAAAATGGGAGATCCCAGCCCTAGTTATTCCAGTGTGTGCTTTTTATTCATACGTCCCTTTTGTATGCTTTGAAGACATATATATATTGAGTATGAGCCCAGCTTATCGAGTATGGAACGAGAAGAGAATCCCTAATTGCATTCTGGCCCTTTTTTGCACATTGGTTAATATGTTTAAGACCCAAAGTTAAGATTACCAACATTTTGTGGTGATTGCAGTGTTTGCATTTCTCTTTGTAGTACTAGATAAGCCACAACAACGATTTAGTTTTAATAGGATTGTTTTTGTTGAGTATGGATATGGTGAGCCATGTGTGCATTATTGGGTTTCATTACAGATTGTGATAGAGAAAATAGTTGAGATTTTGGAGTTTTCTTTTCTGGATTGTTTTGTTGAGTATGGATATGGCAAGCCTCTGTGAGTATGTTTGAGTTTCATTCAGAATTAGATAAAATCAAGAAGCTCCAATCTGGATTTATTCTTGAATATTTTGTATGGGTATGCATGTGTTTGAACTTCAATACCGATCCAGTAAGTCATAACTGAGATTTAAACCTTAACCGCATTTCAGTTTTCTGATCTGGAAGATTGTACCCTAGCCGCGTTTTTTACGCTTTAATGGATGGGTTTTTTTTATATCCATGTTTGGACATTGGTGTTTAACTTTTCATAAAATAGAGAGGTTTATATATATAAACATTCTACACGTAATACATATGATCTTGAGAGAAATCAAAGATGTTGTTATTTAAGGTACGATAAACCTCCATATAAAAGAGATATTGTTTCTAATGTTACATGAATATATAAGAATTATGTCTATATATATTATTTCATGTGCATTGTCATATTTACCTCTAGAGAAGATAAAGATGCAGAGGTATAATGTTTTATATAGAATCTTTATAGATTGAATTCCCGAGAAATACTCCCTAAGTGGGATCTCGTGTGGTTCAATAGAAAATGATGGCAACATTTCCATTGCGGATTGTAACCTTTTAATGAAATGAATGTCACAGGCATGTGACACCTTTTGGTGGACGTAACCCCAAGGTTGGGGTGAACCATGTACATTTTTGTCTGTCTCCTTTTCATGCGTTTGAATGTTTTACTTTTCTGACATTGTTTTGTGTATATGTGATGTTGTTCTACAACCTTGTTGATGGATATTGCTATTGTAGAAAGACAATCAAGAAAAGTTATTATAATGAGTTTTGGTCCACACATAGTACTGTTTTAAATGCATTGATGGTGAAAATGATTGCAGTTTCCAACCAAGGTAAATAGTGTTATGTGGTTAAATATATGATGTTAAATAAATGTATTATGTGATCTTCACCCTATAAGCTGATGGAGTTATACTTAATTCATTTTTTTAAGAATTAACTTATTATGAGGAAGGTTTTAGATAGAGAATGAATTTAATACCTTGCAGGCATTTTATGTCAGCCACAGTAAATGCATGTGCCAATGTCATACAAGAAAATTGAACATGTATTCAAAATGATAGTTGGAATTTTCACATAAGAAGTTCTCCATTGAGTTCTAACATATCATTTTTAATTAAATTGCATTGTGGATCAAAGCTTATAACTTTTGGGGATTAGCATTATAGCGCACATGGAAGTGTATTATGTCATAGTACAGGGTAAGCCTTCATTGGGAGGATAAAGTTCTAAGAAAAGGTGAGAATTTCCATTAAGAGTAAGTCCACATACTATGGATTTACAATAATATATAATGTCTCATGAATACCAACAAAGTTGTGGTTAACCAAATCGATTATCTAGAGGAATTGATTTAATTTTGTCTGGATAGTGTAGCTATGTGAAAATGGGCATGTGACAACTATGGTTGTATGTAACTCTTGAGTTGGATCATAATGATGCTATAAATTGTTGAATGGTGAGTCCAAAAGATGATGTTATTGACATCAATTGGAGGGCTAAAGGACACAGTTATTTCTTAGGTATACTTTCGTTTTGAACTAATGAATTGAGTGTATGTTATTTAAATGTATGGGTAAATATATGAATAGATGCTAAGGATAATGTCACACTTAATGGTTATTTATTTCAAAGATGGACATAGGTCAACTTGTTATAAAATAACCTTGTGAAAGGAGCAAAATTTACCCCATTTTTCACTAAAGTTATTTTCAGTCTTCGGGGGGGGATGTTACAGGTGGTATTAGAACAAGAATTGAACCACTTGGGCCTATTCGGGCTCAAAATGATCCTACATATTTCGTTCGGAACTAATGATTGAGTTTTTCCTTGTAACAACAGGAATCAACAAGTCACATTGTTCTACAATACAGGTACCTTAAGACGTACCAAACACGGATATTTATTGACCTTGTATTTGTGCGGGAGAAGGTGGAACATTTTCTCAAAATCACAATGAAGATGGCCCATTACTTTGCCAGTTTGTTGTCAGGCCCGATGATGTAAGTACACAGGTATCAGGCTATTTCCTTGATTTTCTTCTGAATATGTTTACGAATAGCTAAGATGATAACTTCATCTCTATTTGAGTCACACCAATAAATTTTAATGAAGTATAGAATTCTTCTTAGGAAAACTCATGATCGATGAAGGTACTATAGCAATCTCTGCCGTGAATAGTAATGCAGGATTTTGAATTGCTGAAAAGTGACCTTTGAAACCTACATGCATAATTGAACCCACTACTAATGACTTTAGTATATGAAAGATTCTTAGAAATGCAAGATTGACTAATTGTAATAGGTTACATAAAAAAAAACCATCGAACAATTGTTGTTAAGGACTAGTGAGAAAGGGTTATGTCACTAACAATAAAATATAGGACTGCTAAGGATCTAATGACAATTGAACACTGACTATAAGTCTTCTACACCTAATTTGGGGTTCATTATGGTAATAAATAAACATATGTGGCTCAAGAGAGTATACGCCAAAGTCTTAGCAGTATCATTATGCAAGGGAATATGGTTATATATAGATATAGATGTAAATATACATACATAACTTACCTGAATTCCTTGAGGATAGCAAGGTAGATATTAAAATGGAACGCGATAAGTTGATGATTTAGGAGTAACTATATTACCCTTGAAAACTCTCTAACAGATTTGGCGCAAACTAGCATGTATAATAAAATGATTTAAGCACAAAGGGAAGAAATGCTAAAGTGGTAGCTATGCTAAAGATATACATTGTACTGTCAAGATTTTACAAAATACAAATTGTATTAAATATATGTTACCAATACTAACCGTATGTAAAATAGGAAAGCACCTCTTTACATTTGGAATCTCATGTAAAACCAGTAACGAAACGATTGCATTAAATCATATGGATACATGTTAGTGCAATATAGCACTCTTATAATGTACCCTTTACATATAATCATTAGTGTGCAAGAAATTGGGTTATGCAAATAAAGAGTATTGAGCTATCTATACATTCTCATTGGCATGGTTGATCTCCTTATACATTTTCATGAAAAATGACAACATTCATTACCGTATTTCTTCAAGAAAAGGAAAAAGAAAAAAAAAACTAGACTGCTTATGAACTTGGACCATGATACAGCTAAGGTAAATAGCATGATGTGTTGTGCCTAATATTTATGGTCGTGTAGAAGGATTACAGCTATACGAAGGCTCCCATTTTGATGAACTAGAATAGTGGTAAGACATGACATAAGTAGTTGAGGTATGAAATTATGATAACAATTTACTTTGTTTACTTTGGATTCCTGATGTTATTGGAATTTCCATGTCCCTAGCATTGCCATTGATGAATGTGGTACAAAGTTGGAATATCCCTAGTAATTATCCAAATAATAGATGAGTTGAGATGACTAAATATATTGATATTGAAAATGAGTGAGTTGATAAATGATATATAATGTTATATGCTAACGTTGCAGGATATGCCAGGAACACTATTAGTCGAAGTTAACAGTTAGAAAAAATATTTGCTACCGTAAATAATGAGGTCAAGTATGGGTGATGTTTTACTTATTATAATTGTCAAATATTGAGGTTTTATAACCAAGGATTAACTGTGGATGATGTTGTTTACATACTAACATTGCAAGCTTCACCAATATTATGACCATTTCTAAAATTGTCATACATTATGCTATATAAATCCGTCTACGTATGTAAGTTACGCTCAATTACTCAGAAATGAGTAAGGAGTAATGTTTCTAGATGATTTACGAGGTTATATAACTCATAAACAATGATTAATTAAATTTTGGGTTATCGATAGATGCTTTGACTAACCATGTAGTCGATTCATGAATCGAGAAAATGACAGTAAAGTCATAAGCACCAAGGAGTGTGTGTTACAAATAGTCAAAGTTAAAATTTGTACTAGATACAAACAAGGAAAACATTGAATGTGGCGGGAACACCATGGTGTTAGGCAAGTGATTGCCGCGTGAGCACATCGATGTTAAACATATATGCCGCAGGAGCACAATGGTGTTAGGCAAGCTATTGCTGCATGAGCACATTGGTGTTAGGCATATGGTGTGGTAAAATGACCTAGGAAAAATTAGGCATCTGGAAGACAGGACGCTGTTTGATGTCACTGAGGGGAAAAATTTTAACTAGTGGTTAAAAGAAAGAGTAACCTCAGATAATGTTGTAAGTCCACACAAGAATGGAAAATAACTCAAGGGAGATTTTGGGAAACCAAAACAAACGTAAAACATATTGACATATTTCTAAGTAACTATTACATTTTGAATGGGTAATGTGAGGAAGGGATTTCCTCAAATTGAGGACAACATGTCTATCCAAAGGTTGGAGATAAAACCAACCTCCAAAGGGTAGTAATAATATCTTATTGATGAATAAATTGCATTATGAAAATACTTGGGTATTATGGTACCAATAAAAACTAGAAAGTGTCCCATAAATTGCAGATTATTACAATGCAAAAGGGATCTATGGCTTATGTTAAGTTGAATTATATTTTGTACACGACATATTGAAGAAAATTGGTCTAGACCCGATCTTGTTGCAGGAAAACTATAGGTCTTGAATGATAATGACTTGAGAAGATACATAAAGATCATTGGGGATGAGGATGAAAAGGACGAAAACAACAAAGGACAATAGAATGGAAGAAGGAAAATTGGTGGAAAACAAGAACACCGAGGATGGTGTTATTTTTAAGGGGGAGAGGATGTAACATCTCTCTCACATACCCTAGATATTTTGAAAATTATGATTGTTGATTGTTTTTTTTTGGTGAGGGGCTCAAGGCCAAGTCCTCGCGAGAAAGACCTTGTAATTCTATATGAGCCAATCTCCTAAGTGGTAGGCTTAGGCGACTTAAGGACATTGTGTAACTAGAACAAATAATGGTGGATGAAACCCACTAAAATAAAATGGTAAAAGGTTAGTCGGGCCTCGGGAAATGAAAAAATATCAGCAACTACCTCAACAACCTAAGATAAACTAGGTCATGATGGGTCTAGTCTACTTCGACTAACAAAATGAGTGATCTTCATGGTCCTCTTTTATCAACGGGAAACGAGATGTCATACAAAATCAAACTATATGGTAAAATGATGAAATTATGGGTAAAGGTTACCACGCTAAATCCTACAAAATATATAACTTTTAAACATAAAATTATATGAGTTATATCATAAGAGACTAGACTTATAAATATGTATGCAGACATATATATTTATAAATGACCTAACATTATAATGACAAGTGGGTAGAATTGAATAAAGATATAACTATTAAACATATCACTATATGTGTTATATCATAAGAGACTAGAATTATAAATATGTATGGAGACGTATATATATTTATAAACGACATTACATTACCATATTTAATGATAAGTGGCTAGACTTGAATAGTTGGGGATTTTGTTTTTATTCTATAATGGGTAAGGTCTTAAGCTTCTATTTCCATGGAGAAAATACTGCGAATTATTCCCGTAACAAGAACCTACTTCCTTATAACTTAATTTCATTTTAGACAATTGGAAGAATATTTAGGCCACTTAGCTCCTCGATATCTAAAAGGAGGAAATAGTAAATATGCCAACCATTAGAGGAAATTTGGGGTCTAAAATGGGCCTTATAAAAAAATGCGCCAACAATCAATTTTGTGAGTTGGAATTCAAGAACCAATAGAATTTCAATAAAATGAGTCAACCATAATGGTTGAATTGACATATTTGTCATAAAACAAAAAGTACTTTTTTTGTTCATATTTTTGACATGTCTCCTTGTGTTTTTACTCAAATTTCAGGCAAGGAAGCTCGTTGGATGTGGAATTTAATTCAGTATCCAACAAGTACCCACACTGCATACTTTTGACAGACCCCACTACCCCAAAAACAAGAAATTCTTGAAAAAATGTGATGATGACATCATCACTTTTTTCAGGAATTTCTTGTTTTTGGGGTAGTGGGGTCTGTCAAAAGTATGCATTGTTCATACATGTTGGATGAGGAATTAAATTACACATCCAATGAGCTCTCCTGCTTGAATTTTGAGTAAAAACATAGGGAGATATGTCAAAAATACGAATAAAAAAAGTAGTTTTTTTATTCTTCCTAAAAAATTAACAACTATTATTTTATTATTTTAACTATTATTTTATCATTTTCCTTAGGAGGCCCATTATAGACCTCAAATTTCCTCTAATGGTTTATAAATTTAAGAGAGCAATCTATGCCATGAAAAGAGGAGGGATTTCAGTGTTTTAAATTATCATTAAAATTCCCTACGCAGCCGAGAAGGGGGGAGCCATGTTTGTCTTTATCAAAAAAAAAAACACAAGATGCGATGGGGAGGGTGTGCATTTTGGAAGGAACACACTTGAGAGAGAGAGAAATAAGTGTAAGGATCTTACTTGAGATGTTGGATTGACTTGGCGTTGAGAGTGGAATAGGAAGCGCCATCGTTGAGAAAAAGATTATAGCTCTGGGAACTCTGACCGAAGGTGGGATACACAGTATCCTCTGTAGGAGATGCTCATGGTAAAATTCTGAATGAAAAATCTAGCTGCGATTGGTTTTAGCTAGCATCTGAATATATTTATATATTTATATACTTTTAGATAACAATTGTTACCATCGCTTGTGTGTATAATCTATTAACTACGACAAGCATCACGCTAGGGGTCTAAATATATATGTTTATTATGCGATGACCCTCTGTTTATGATGGGTACGATTATGAATTATTTTGTTTTTGTTTCAAATGAACTGTATGGGATGTAGGCTGAGCAACTCCCCTCTGTCTGCGATAGGTATAAATATGATCCTGATGTATTTTTATTTCAAGGAAAAAATGCATAGGAATTCATGCTAGACGTTAACCCTCTACTTGCGAAGGGTAATATTGAGTTTTTAGTTCGAAATTGTTCCTATGGGATTGTGCATACGATGGTATATGAGACTGTAACCCTCTGCTTTCCTGTTAATATAAATATGATGGGCGTGAATACGACTGGGTCATAGTTGGTTTGGATATGGAGGAGGTCTCATTTATCCAGGTTACTTCTTCGTAGGTAAATGCTTTGAAGGGTTTTGGTTCAATATTTTTCCTTCCCTTTTTCTTCTGCGTAGTATTTTCTTTCGCCATTGAAAATGGGAGATCCCAGCCCTTGTTATTACAACGTGCGCTTTGTTTTCATATGCCCCTTTTGTATGCTTTGAAGGCATATATATATTAAGTATGAATGCAGCATATCGATTATGGAATGAGAAGAGAATCCCTAATTGCGTTCTGGCCCTTTTTTGCACATTGGTTAATATGTTTAAGACCCAAAGTTAAGATTACCAACATTTTGTGGTGATTGCGGTGTTTGCATTTCTCTTTGTAGTACTAGATAAGCCACAATGGCGATTTAGTTTTAATAGGATTGTTTTTGTTTAGTATGGATATGGCGAGCCCTATGTGCATTATTGGGTTTCATTACAGATTGTGATAGAGAAAATAGCTATGATTTTGGAATTTTCTTTTCTTGATTCTTTTGTTGAGTATGGATATGGCGATCCTCTGTGAGTATTTTTTAGTTTCATTCAGAATTAGATAAAATCAAGAAGCCATGATCTGGATGTATTGTTGACTATTTTGTATGGGTATGCCTACATTTGGACTTCAATACTGATCCAGTAAGTCATAACTAAGATTTAAACCTTAACCGCATTTCAGTTCTCTGATCTGGAAGATCGTATCCTAGATGTGTTTTTTACGCTTTACTGGATGTTTTTTTTTTTGTATCCATGTTTGGACATTGGTGTTTAACTTTTCATAAAATAGAGAGGTTTATATATATAAACGTTCTATACGTAATACTTATGATCTTGAGAGAAATCAAAGATGTTGTTATTTAAGGTACGATAAACCTCCACATAAAAGAGATATTGTTTATAATGTTACATGAATATATAAGAATTATGTCTATATATATTATTCCATGTACATTTTCATATTTACCTCTAGAGAATAAAAAGATGCAGAGGTATAATGTTTTATATAGAAGCTTTATAGATTGAATTACCGAGAAATACTCCCTAAGTGGGATCCGGTGTGGTTCAATAGAAAATGATGGCAACATTTCCGTTGCGGATTGTAGCCTTTTAATGAAATGAATTTTGTAGGCATGTGACACCTTTTGGTGGACATAACCCCAAGGTTTCGGTGAACCACATACATTTTTGTCTATCTCCTTTTCATGCATCTGAATGTTTTACTTTTCTGACATTGTTTTGTGTATATGTGATGTTGTTCTGCAACCTTGTTAATGGATCTTGCTATTGTAGAAAGAAAATCAAGAAAATTTATTATAATGAGTTTTGGTCCGCACATAGTATTGTTTTAAATGCATTGATGATGAAAATGCTTGCAGTTTCGAACCAAAGTAAATGGTGTTATGTGGTTAAATATATGATTTTAAATAAATGTATTATGTGATCTTCACCCTATAAGATGAAGGAGTTATGCTGAATTCATTTTGTGAAGAATTAACTTATTATGAGGAGGGTTTTAGATCGAGAATGAATTTAATACCTTGCCGTCATTTTATGTCAGTTACAGTAAATGTATGTGCCAATGTGATAGAAGAAACTTGAACATGTATTCAAAATTATAGTTGGAATTTGCACATAATAACTTCTCCATTGAGTTCTAACATATCATGTTTAATTAAATTGCATTGTGGATCAAAGCTTATAACTTTTGGGGATTAGCATTATAGCGCACATGGAAGTATATTATGCCATAGTACAGGGTAAGCCTTCATTGGGAGGATAAAGTTCTAAGGAAAGGTGAGAATTTCCATCAAGAGTAAGTCCATATACTATGGAATTATAATAATATATAATGTGTCATGAATACCAACAAAGTTGTGGTTAAGAAAATTGGTTATCTAGAGGAATTGATTTAATTTTGTCTGGATAGTGTAGGTATGTGAAAATGGGCATGTGACAACTATGGTTGTATGTAACTCTTGAGTTGGATCATAATGATGGTATAAATTGTTGAATGGTGAGTCCAAAAGAAGATGTTATTGACATCAATTGGAGGGCTAAAGGACACAATTATTGCTTAGGTATACTTTTGTTTTGAACTAATGAATTGAGCGTATGTTATTTAAATGTATGGGTAAATATATGAATAGACACTAAGGATAATGTCACACTTAATGGTGATTTATTTCAGAGACGAACATAAGTCAGGTTATTATAAAAGAACCTTGTGAAAGGAGTAAAAATTACCCCATTTTTCACTAAAGTTATTTTCAGTCTTCGGGGGGGGATGTTATGGAAATTCTAGGATTACCTCCGAAAGGAGACCTAGACTTTTCCATCGAATTGACACTAGGATCAGTTCTGGCTTCCGAATCCCCTTACCGCATTAGTGCACAAAAAATTGTGGAACTCTAACTGCAGTTGCAGGAAGAAAGGGTATATCTAACCCAGTGTGTCCCCTTGGGGAGCATCGATACTATTCGTAAAGAATAAATATGGTATGATGTGGATGTACATAAATTACCATTAGTTAAACAAAATGACTATCAAGAACCGATACCCACTCCCGAGGATCGATGACTTGTTCGATCAGGTGTGAGGAGAAAAAAACTTTTGAAAGGTTGACCTATGATCCGAGTACCATCAGGTACGGATTCAGGATGAGGATATTCACAAAACCTCCTTTAGTATGAGGTACGGGAACTACGAGTTTGTATTGATGCCATTCAGGTTAACCAATGCACCCATGAACTTTATGTGTATGATGAACAAAATAATCAGTAAATATCTAGATAAGTTTATTTTGGTCTTTATAGATGACATCCTAGTTTATTCCAATAATAAAGAGGAACATGAAGAGAACCTTTGCATAGTACTACGAATGTTGAGAGAATACCAGCTTTACGCTAAGTTTAGTATATGTGATTTTTACAAACCACAAATACAGTACTTAGGTCACATTATCTCCGAGACAGGGATAGCTATGGACTCAAAAAATATTAGAGCCATAAATGATTTCCTACCCCTACTAGTGTCACTGAAATTAGGTCCTTTTTGGGACTAGCCAGATATTATCGAAAGGTCATTGAGAACTTCTCAAGAATCTCTTTCCCCGTGACAACTTTGCAAAAGTAAGAAAATAAGTTATTATGGACTACCAAGTGTGAAGAAATTTTTCAAAATCTTAAATAGATTTTGATGACCACACCAATACTATGAATTGCGGATCCCGATGGGGATTTCATTTTTTTCACGGATGCAACAAACGAAGGACTTGAAGGAGTCCTCTTACAGAATGATCATGGGATCTGCTATGAATCGCATAAGTTAAAAGAGCATGAGCAGAACTACCCCACGCACGATCTTGAGTTAGAGGCCATCATCCATGCTTCGAAGATGTGGAGGCACTACCTCATGGGAAGGAAGTTCCTTCTGAAAACAGACAATATTAGTCTGAAATATTTATTCGATCAACTAGATTTGAATGCAAGACAAGCCAGGTGGTTGGCTTTCCTTAGTGAGTACCATTTCGAGCTAAAGCATATTAAGGGCAAGGAGAAAAAGGTTGTTGATGCTTTGAGTTGATGAACTCATATGATATATCAGGTGACTTTGAGTCAAACCAGTGCATATTTGCATGAGAATATTAGAACGACCAACAGAATTGACCCTTTCTATGTAGAAATCCTCAAGAATGTCCAAGAGGATAGGTTTTTTCAACAACAAAAATAATACAAGGTAGATGAATTTAGACTACTATGGTCCAAGGATAGATTGTGCGTTCCAGAAGGAGGGGACATGTTCTGTCGAGCATCCTCATGGAATTTCATCGAGAACCCTACTCAGGGAACCTAGGATATCAAAAGATGATATTCATCGTCAAGAGACACTTTTTATGGCCTAAGTTAAAGGCCGACATTGTGATGTTTATTGTGAAATGTCAGGAATGTCAGCTAGTCAAAGCTGAGCATCAACATCCTTCGGGATTTCTATAGCCATTAGCCATTCTAGAATGGAAGTGGGAGGTTAGTAGTATGTATTTTATCATCAATCTACTGAAAAGTAAGAAGCAGAATGATTCTATTTTTGTAGTAATTTACAAGTTGTCGAAAGAAGCACACTTCATTCCTGTGAAGTCGAGCTACAATGCAGTGGACATTGCTAATATCTTCTTGAAGGAGATATTTAGATTGCATGGGATACCCAAGGAAATCATCTTGGATCGAGATGTTAAGTTTACAGGAAACTTTTTGAGATCTTTATTCTCTGGATTAGAGATGTAGTTGAACATTAGCAGTGCTTATCACCCGCATACAAATGAGCAGACAGAGAGAGTAAACCATATTGTTGAGGATATGCTTAGGATGTATGTCATGAACAACCGCACTAAATGGGAAGGCTACCTACATCTTGAAGAGTTTGCGTATAACAACAGTTATCAAAATTCCTCCAAGATGAGTGCCTTTGAGGTACTCTATGGATGGAAGTGTAGAACATCGGTTACTTGGGATAGCCCAGTGGATTGGCTCATGTTAGGGCCAGATTTATTAATGGGCTTCGAAGAGTTAGTTACCAAGCTCTAGGTGAACCTTAAGAAGCATAATACCGCCAGAAATGTTATGCGGATCGAAAAAGAAAAGACAATACTTTCAAATAGGATATCATGTCTACTTTGTGGACCTTTTGAAATATTAGCCAAGAAAGGGCCAGTGGCATATGAGCTAGCATTACCTACGCATGCAAGAGTCCATAATGTTTTCCATGCCTCCTTGTTAAAGAAATATGTTTATGATACTAAACATGTAGTTTATTGGTTGTTATTATAGGTGGAACCTGAAGGGGAGTTTTCCCTTGAGCCTATTCATATATTGGACAAAAACCAGGTGCAGCTCAGGAAGTGTACCATAGTCCATTTGAAAATGAAATGGAAGCACTTTGAGGGCGATGAGGCTCCTTGGGAGAATGAAGCCACCATGAGAAATGTGTCCTCCGCCTTGTTTCATGATGTCATTTCGAATCACTAGAACACCAGGGATGGTGTTGTTCTAAGATGGGAGGGATGTAATATCATGAATTTTGGGCCTAACACTTATAGGCATGAGTCTATTGATTATGATGTTATCTTGATGATTTATTTTGATATATTGGGTTGAATACCCCACTGCATATGAACATGATTATTTATTTTATATATTGGGTGTAAGCAAATTATTGATGAT
>LPNX010791626.1:1203982-1226530 GCA_001517045.1 Pseudotsuga menziesii
TTTTGTGTTGAGCGAGGAGCTCTGGAGAACATGGGTAGTTAATATTTTGTGTTGAGCAAGAATATTTGGAGCACATGAGTACTTAAATTTTTGTTGAGCGAGAAAATATGGAACACATGAAAAGATAATTGGAAGTGTTGGGAATAAGCCCTAGAGCCTTCCATGTTGATGTTTAGAATAAGCTCTGGAGCATCGAATCCTTGGCCATTGTATCCCTAGGTGTATCATACAAATACATCCTAGAATTAGTGGTGAGAGAAGAGCTCTGAAATTGAACTAAGTTTGTAACTCCTTGTTTAAGCATTGATTATGGGCTCTGCTAAGAACTAGGAGTTACTTAAAATAATTTAATAATTTCCGAGTGAAAATGATTCAAGAAAAATATATTGATCTCATCAGACTTATTTATAAGTGATTAAATGAAATTTTGAATTTATGTATTCTCATGAAGTACTAAAGAACTACCATGTTATACGAGGGAGTCTAACATGCAAGGATGTTTAGAGTTTCTTAGCCTAGTAGACCTAACCATCTACCGATTTGACCTTAATGAAGAAGTGTCATAAGTCTAGGGATCATGGAATATGATGCCCAAAGAAAAATGTTAACAAATGTTATATTATTATGTATTTTATACATGGTATATATAAATAATAAATATAGTAATAATATTAATGAGGAAAGAAAGAAACAAAAGCTCCATCCATTATTATTTATTATTAAAAGGTAATAAATAGTACAATAACTACAAAAGTCTAATTATGAACTAGTTGAAAGTTCCTAAGTTAAAGTATTAAAAATTATCCCAAATTAATTAAAAAGGCTTAAATTAGGAAATCAAGGTTTCTTGATTTAACTGTTCCTTTGACTGAAAAGTCTATCTATAAAGTCTGAAGCCAAGGAAAGTCTTGGGGTTCGGATCTATCTTTTGAGGAGTCATTATTTTGTGTGTTTTTCTCTCAAGTAAATTCCTGGAGAATAGTTTCCTCGAAGGAAAAAGGAGAACTGATCCAGACCTAAAATACCAGATAGGAAACCCTACCTTAGGAGCTCTAATCTACTTGCATGTTGGAGTCTAGCTCGGGGGGATCCGGATTGAAACTAGGAACGGTTATGGGTCATGGTTGGGGGTAACGTGGTAGTTCCCAAGTGATTCGATCATCTAATATAGAGTTCAGGTCTACCTATGAATTGTTAATGCTCGTTATTTGAGTGTACAGGTTCAGCCATTAAATAAGCTTTAGATTACAGGCATGAGATCCTATACATCCTATTCTATTTTTCTAGAATAAAATCTAGTTGAATTAGGAAAGGGTTCACATTATATGTTCTAACCCTATGTGTTTGATTTGTGTTTAAATCTTCTAGGGTTTACATTTTAAATTATAACCCTAGGCTGTACTTTACTTCTTATGTTAGATTTATCTAGGGTTATTCATTTTGTTTACTTCTGCAAATTTTAACTCATTTATAAATGTTTATCAAGGGTTTTTCACCCTAGTTTTGTTCCTATATTACTTTTACTATTGAAACTATGTTAATTGCAAACTAGGTTTTATTTCAGATCTATTACCTATCTGTTCTTTGGCCTATATACTCTACTGACATATTTAATTTGTCAATAGAGCCATGTTTGAATAATTACTAGTTCATATATATGCTTGCATTAAAACCTAGATTTAATTGAGTAGCATCTTCTTCTATGAGCACAATATTAAATCTAAGACAAAAATCAAAGAAGACCTTTCATGATCTGCTAACTAAATATACGCTAAATACCAAACCATTTCCATTAAAATAACATCATCATAAGCAAATAAACAAAGTAAGTATCGAGACCATTCATTGGTATAAAGATCAAGTTCCTTCTTCTAATTAAAATCCACATTATCAGTGATACGTAGTAATTATTTAAGTAATCCCTCCCTTTGTTTCATATAAACAATTAAAACCATGTAATTACATTAAGGTCGTAGGAACGAATTGTGTAGACAACCATTTCCATTTTTCTTACTTAAACTATGATGCCCTTTGTATTAAAATCTAAAGTAAACATTAATACACGGGAACCAATTTATAAACGTCATAATAATCTTATACATAGTCCAAGTAATTATACAAGAGATGGAAGGAATCAAATCCTATGGGCACTTGTTGGCCTGATTTTCTGAATCTAGGCCAATAAGGAGGTTTTTTCCACACAATCAGCTTAAAGCAGTGTCCGGTGTGTTTGAATTAACAAAACCTCGCAGGTTATGGTCTTGCTACCAGCTAGTTTGTCTCTTAAGGAGAACTTTAAACCAGCAAAATCTAACCTCTTCTAATATTTATTTTACCTAAATAATTAAACTAAATTATGTAAACTGTCCTATGGTTGCTTTCTTAAGGAAATACTTTGATTTTGGGAAGTTTTCTGAATATAAAACTTATACAAAGTATGAAAATCGATTTGACAGTTGTTCATTCACCTACTTTAAAAATAAAATTTAAATCCTATATGTCCTATATCAGCTGAGAGCATATTTGAAGATTATATTAACTATTAATCAGTAAAAGATGAACAGAAAGGCTAAAACATAATTCAAATAGACATATTTGAATCATGATAAATAAGTCAATCTGTTATATGACAATAGAAACTAAAAATAACTGCAAATAAACAATTAATTATCAAGACAACTATTTGAATTTAAGATAATATCTATTTAAAAATCACTGTCAACATACAAATGAAATTTTAAACAGACAGAATAGTATATCATTATAACTTAAGTTTACAGTAAAAATACTAATAAGCATAATCATAATGAGATATTCATTCAAAATACTATCTTGAGCTGATAAAGTGAGAAATGTAATTAAACACCAGTATATCAAAGCACACTGTGTTAATATAAAGACAGAAGATAATATGCTGAAATATATCTATAATAATCCAAAACAAAAATACCAGAAACAATATCAGTCTGTGGACGTCTAGTGGTATTCACATCCAAAGGTTCAACTTCAGAGATAAACAAAACACCAGCAACAAAGTATAATTCCAGTCAGTTTTCTTCCAACACTCCATCCCCTGTTTATCAAAATCTCTACCTTATATAACACTACGATTCAGTTTCCCCTATTAATGTTGCATGCAACATTATAGGGTTCATTTAACTAAAAGAGCATCTTATCTCTTATATCACACCTATCACTATAAAACCGAAAACAACTAGCCTGAGTCGAGGTACTTTAGAAGCTTCTTATCGATTAATGAAACTCCAGCTTGTGACAAATAGCCACATCTCCATGCCAACATATTAACCACACCCTGATATTTTGTAGAAGAATGATGACAAAACCACCTGCATTGAATTCAAACGAAGCATCTTATTAAAGCCAATTAAAACCAAGGTAAATAAGCTTTTAAAATTTAAATGCATGCCTGTTAAATCTCCGATTTTACAGGCATGCGAAAAAAAAATGATCATTACCTGTTTTGCAGCGACATAAGAAATGAGAAAAATCATCAAGTTTTATTCTGAAGAGCGACTACTCTTCGAGCTTCTGCTAGCTTAGCCTTTAACCTGATAATTTTAATGTTTTTCTTTTCAATTCGTTTAAGCAATAGCTGGTTTGTACCTATGATTGACTTCTTTGATTTTTTTGTACTGATTCTTCTTATCATTCATATCTTTCCATCTACCAATCCACTCCAGCAACTCTTCTTTCAATGTTTTGTTTTCCTTCTCTAATAACGATGTACTGGATAAGCAATGCTTAAGTTTACTCTTAAACTCTGTAATTTTATCCTTGTAAGAATTACCTAGTATATGTTGCAGAGTCTCATCTTTATTGGCCACCCGAGGAGAATGAGGACTATCACAATGTAGACTAGACGATGGTTCAGGGTCTGCAATACCTGCATCTACACTTGGTTGAGTAACCTCGGCCTCTTTTGATTTGGCATCATAGACCTGTATGACTGCAGGATTACTTACATTAATTGCATCAGGGATAGATGATGGGGTATTATCTTCAATATTAACCACTGTAGGCTCGGAATCCTTTTGATTAACCTTATGACCCGAAATCGTATGGATACTATGCATGCTCCTTGTAACCCTTCTTGGAAACGATAGATTTTCAAAACCAATCCCTTCCCTATCACAACAAATCTAAGCAAGATGATCTAATCTATGCATAGATTCTCTGTTAGATTCATCAGGTTTATTTGTTTAAAATGGATTTTCACATTCAACATTATTATCGGTTTTACCTTTGGTTAATCCTTCTTCTATTTCTGCAGGGGTGCTACCACTTTTACCAGATAAGGGTTGATCTAAGATTTCTTTAGAGTTGCAAGGAACTGAATCCCTATCATCATTCTTACTGATCCCATCGTTTATGGGTACGCTGAGTCCCTCGAATCCTTTTACCTCTGATATGGTTTCAGAAGTACTATTAACCCCATAATTTATGGCTTTTCGTTTCCTACGAATTCGTGGGGATGGATTCGGCCAATGCTACGTTGGCCCCAACTGACAGTCGACTAAAAAACTATCCCAAGACTTGCCACTTGCAGATAATTGAAATTGCAATATGATTTTTGTCAACCCGTGGTGAAATTGCAGACTCCTATTGGGGTTACTAAAATTTCTAACAGTCTGTGACATTTTCTTTAGACTTTGCCATAAATAGAAAGACAAATTAAGCTTGTAACCCCATAATACTAATAGCAATCGTAAATGGTATAAGTGCAAATGAGAGTAACATCCGTCACAGGACACGTACCTTACCAGTATCTCGTAATAAACTCTCCATTCGGGCTTTAGAAATTTAACAGGGACGCCTATCTTTAGCTTCGTATCATCTGGAAATGGCATTAATAGAGCCAAGAACTTCTTCTTATTAACCATGCTTCCCTTAAACTAGCATTCACCAACCTGTGGAAGCTTAGTGGCTTTTGAGATCTTATCTTCATTGATAATAAACTCAAAACCCCCAATTTGCACCCTATCATCGTTAAAATTCATGGCAAAAATTTTAGTTATCTCTGCATGGTGGCCATCGAAACTTCTAAAGAAATGTCCCCACCCCATTTTCTCGAATCACATAGCAACCTCTTGGTTAGCTTCTATAAGTTCAGAACCAGAAATTTCATAACGGTTTAGAGGAGACATGGTTTCTTATACGCTCACCTGGCTTCGAACTGAAATGAATGGAGTGGTGAACATGGAGGGAATAGGTACCCACACATATGACATGATGGGAAGTCTTCGCATGCTTCAGATCTGACGGATATGATATCTCCAGACCTGGCCATTTTTAGCCGAATCCTTAGCAGTGTTGAATGCTACAACTTCACATTATATCATGATTCATGTAGGTTTATCTACGTTTAACCATGACTAGTAGTGATAACCACCAAATTGGCGAACTAGAGATATTGTGATTAATAGATCATAATTTCAACCATTGATTATGGACAGTGGAAAATAATGAACAAGTACATTGACGTTAATTGAAATGACTATCAGCATTTAACACTGACAATACAATGCATTCATATTTTTACAGTTGTCATTTTATCAAGAGGTATAAGCCACGTTCTCATGCCAGCTCGTTGATCCAAGTGATAATAGCTTATCAACTTGACAAATGGCTCCTTGTAAACTCAGTCAAACTTAACAGTCATCTCCGGTTTAATCGTTGTTAAATGGTGGCATGCAAGGTGATAAAATACCATACTCTAATGTTATCATGGCTTAGTGAAAATAGCTAGATTTAATATCTATGCTATGTATATACAAAGACTAAGTTTAAACCTTTCAAACATCCTATCGAACGAAATCCGACATTAGATTGATAGGATATTAAGTGATGAAGCTATCCTAGGTAAAAAAATTCTATTACTTTATTCATTAATTACAATATTTACAAAAATCATAGTAAGGTATTATATGGAATATAACTTTTAAAATCCACCATAAGTTCCATGCACTTAAGATTATTAATACCTTACCTTAATCTAAGTTTTAAACAAACAAAAGATGTATTTATTGATTTTCTCTTGACATACTATTTCAAATTTCTTAATTCACATAAATTTGTTTTAATGATTAAATAAATTCATGAAAATTTTATGAGACTTACTGATAGTTATCAATTACCAAGTTCATGAGCATGTTTCATCAACTTCTCAAATAATATTACCTTTCTTTGATTAAGAGTACCTTTAGAATCAAATATTCTGAAGGTGCTCTTTCATAATTTTGAATTGATGAATCATAGAAAAAGTTGATCATTCTTCATCTTATTGAGAAATGAAGAGGTTGTTGCTAGCTTCCAACAGCACTTAAGTCCCAAATCGCAACCACCCATTTATTACAACTCATTGTATCAACAGCCACTAGGATTCGAATCATGTAGAGTCGTTCTACATTTTATCAAGGCCACTCTATACACAGAGTGTATGTGGGCTATAACATTAAAGTAAATTCACTACAGCGAGGTCATGAGAACCTCATCCTTCTACACAACACTCTATAAACGTGACCTCAACCCCACCAATAAAATACACAGTCAACTAACTAAACCATTTTTCGAATGCTTGTAAACTCTATCAATGACAACCTAGAACAAGGGTTTTTCCAACGCAGGGTTTTATACCCATGGCCATAATGCTTTCCATATGTTACGCATTAATAATTAACACAGTAAAAGTATACACCCATCTAAGGTATTGCAGCAACCATGGAGAGTGCTCATGCCATACACGGCATGGCCTCAAAGCATATGCTGTCAAAATATTACATATAAGATAATAAATGTAAGCATTTATGCATAGACCATCCATGAAGGTGAATGCCACATAAAACCCAAGTGTAATAACATCAAATGCAGTATAAATTTATATGCACGGTAATTACAAAATCATATTCAAGTTTACACAGTCAAGTTCCATCGTCCATGGCACGATTGCAAGCAATGGTGTTTCCACTGTGTACAAAAGATAATTCAAAACCCCAAAATATCATTAACATAATTTATACATAGAGCCTGCCAAGGCACTAATTTTCTCTCCACGACCAAATGTCATAATATTGTTTGGGTACACAAGGTACTCCCAAAATACCGAACACCTTCAGCAACTGCTTCACACAAATAGATCATAGATCAACACACCGATGTTTGTCATGTGGTTGAAATGCTCGAGACAGAAATAGTCTATGGCCCCAGCCAAATAGCTACTTGGAGCAATTTATTATGAAAAATAAAGAAATTTACATGAGTTTCTCATAATCGATCAAATAGCCAAGGACCCTCCATGCTCTTTAAATAGAGATCATGGACCAATAGGGTGTTAAGCCACGGATCAATGGTAGGTATGATCTAAGAGAAGTTGAACCATCAGATCACTCTATGTCTAGAACATATCGTGACCATTGGATTAGAATATTTACAAATGCATACTAATGCATACTAAAGAAACACACTTTTACCTAATGGATATATTACACAAGTTGATCTTAACTAACTGCTAAGTGTCCAAATATCCTAACATCCCCCTTTAAGAACAACTTGGATAGGATTGAAGAATTTACAAAAGTGACATTATTAGGAGAAGGAAGGAGGCATTAGAGCCTATCACCCTTTACGGACACATTCCTAAACTCCTGACATAGACCGAAGTTTAGAAAAATTTGCTTATGTAAGAGACTTGGTGAAGATGCCTGCAACTTGATCATTTGTAGGGTAATAGAGCACTTGAATAACATGATCATGAACAAGATTTCTGATCAAGTGCATCTGTAGCTCAATGTATTTGCTGCGCTGATGTAGAACTAGATCTTTGGCAATATTGATGGCACTTTGATTGTTGCACAAAAGTGGAGTAGGCTATTGTTGCTCGAATCCAAACTCTGAAAGGATTTGTCAAAGCCATAAAGCTTCCTGGCTAGCATTAACCGCGGCTCAATATTCTGCTTTTGCTAAAGAAAGAGCAAGAGATTGTTGTTTCTTAAAATCCCAAGTGACAGGTCCAGATCCCAAACTGAAACATAACTTGCAATAGACTTTCAATCATCAGGATCGCCGGCCAAATCTAAATCAGTGAAACCAAACAACAAAGGTTCCCCCCCTGTATTGTAATGAATCACAAACTGAATTGTACCTTGAATATATCAAAGTACTCTTTTTTCTACTTTCTAGTGACTTTCATGAGGTGTTTGCATATAACGGGAAAGATGACCAATGGAAAAGGAAATGTTAGGATGACAATGAGTCAAGTATAAGAGACTAACAACAAGCCGACAATACAAAATGGCATCTACTTTAGGGGAAGTACAAGTGGTAGAAAGTTTGAATCCAGACTAGAAGGGAGAAGGGGTTGGTTTACAGTCTTCCATGTGAAAGCGATGAAGAAGTTCACAAGCATACTTAGACTGGGAAAGAAATATTCCTTCTTTGGTTTGCAAGACTTGGAGACCAAGAAAATAATGCAAATGTCCTAAGTCTGACATTTCAAAATTTTTCTTAAGACTGGATTTCACATGGGTTATAAGTTTAGGGTCACTACCAGTAACGATAAGATCATCAACATAAAGAACAAGTATTATGAGATTGTTTCCTACTTTCTTGGTATAGACATTGGGGTCAGAATGGCATCTAGCAAAACCAGTGTTAAGGAGAAAGCTATCCATTTTGGCATACCAAGCTCTAGGAGCTTGCTTAAGGCCATATAAGGATTTCTTAAGGAGATAGACAAGGCTAGAGTTATCCTCAACATATCCAAGAGGTTGTTCCACGTAAATTTCCTCTTTTAAATTACCATGTAAAAAGGAAAACTTGACATCCATTTGATGGACTTCCCAAATATGTAAGGCTGCAAGGGAAAGAACAAGGCGGATGGAATTCATTTTTGCGACTGGAGAAAAGGTTTCATTGTAGTCAATCCCTTCAACTTGGGAAAAACCTTTGGCAACTAACCTTTCCTTAGGTCTTTCAACACTTCCATCTGATGCATACTTAGTTCTGTAGACCCATTTACATCTAACAAGTTTTCTTCCTCTTGGAATAGGAACAAGATCCCAAGTATCGTTTGCCATTAATGAATGATATTCTTCATCCATAGTTGCATCCCAATCTGGATTTCCTGAAGCTTCTGTAAAATTTTCTGGATCATGATTCTCAGAAACTTGAGCCAAAAGAGAAGAGGCTCACTGAAAATGAGAACGTGTTTGATGTTGATCTCTAAGATCACCGAAAAGATCACCAGCTGCTTCACATGTTGAATGGACCCATCGAGAAAGCATTGGTGCTAGTGCAATTGGAGGAACATGAGCAGGAGGAGGTGGATTTTCATCCTCATTGTCATCATAAAGAATTGGAGTTGGAAACCTATCAAGGAAGTTGCAAGAAGAAGAAGAAGGCACAATCATCGAATCAGGCTCGCAGGCCAAAGATGGCACACCCACCAAGTTAGGCTTGCAAGCCAAGATATTTTCATCAAATTTAACATCTCTTCTAATGATTATATCATGTGAATGGGGATGAAGAAGTCTATAACCTTTTACGTCTTCAGAATATCCAACAGATATGCACTTTTCACTTTTAAGCTACAATGCTTTCCGTTTTTCATCCGGAATGTGATCCCATGCTTCACAACCAAACAAATGAAAGTGACTTACATCTGGTTTAATTTTACTCCATGCTTCTTCTAGTGTTATACCTTGTAAAAATTTAGTGGGAGTGCGATTAACTATGTAATTTGCACAATTTATGGCCTCATCCCAATATTGAAGACTTAGTCCCTTACATTAGATCATACAATTAGCCATTTCTTTTAAAGTGCGGTTCTTCCGTTCAGCTACACTGTTTTGCTGTGGTGTATATGGAAAAGTGTGTTGTTATTGGATTCCTTGTTCAGTGCAGAAAGTAGTGAACTTGTTGTTAACATATTCTCCTCCATTGTCAGATCTTAACTTAATAATTTGATGACCATATTTTTTTTTCAACAAGGGCCCTATAGGCCAAGAACATGTTAAATACCTCGCTCTTAAGTTTTAGGAATTAAAACCAAGTGCATATGGAGTAGTCATAAATGAAAGTTAAGAAATATTTGAAACCAGAAAAGGATGCAGATAGAAGAGGGCCACACAAGTCACTATGCACAATCTCCAAGGGAACCGAGGCGTGCCAAGAGGCACATTTGTCAAAACTGTCCTGATGATGTTTTTTGAGTACACAACTGGAAAAAACACCATCCTTGCAAGATACCATTGGAACACCAGTCACCATATTGTATTTACATAGTTGATTCAATGAGCGATAATTTAAGTGACCAAATCGTTCATGCCAAAGTTTGCTCAAGTTATCACTATGAGCAACAAAAACTGAAGGAAAAGGTGATGACCCAAAGTTGTTAAATTTGTACAACCTGGTAATATCATCAACACTTCCAGTAGTAAGAACATTTTGAGGATTTTTAAAATCCTTGATTACAACTTGGTGAGCTGTAAATGTCATAGTTTTACCTTCACCCAAATGAGTAATTTGATAGACTGATAACAAATTGCAGGAATTTTTTAGAACACATAGTACATCAATGAAATGACTGTTTTCTACTAGAACTGTTCTAGATCCTACAACACTTAGAGATCTATCATCACCATCAAATATTTGCTTAGTGTTACATTCATGGATAGTAGAAAATATGGCTTGATCCTTAGCCATATGATAATATGCTCCAGAATCAATGAGCCATTCAATTGAAGTAGAACAAGAAGATGTAGTATAAGAGTAACTAGAAGCACAAAGTGCATGTTCATGAGAGGTAGATTCTGAAGATGAATCTAGGATGATGTGGTGATTTTTTATTTCTGCTTCCAAGGTTTCCAACTTCTTGCAACACTTAGATTCATCATGATTATCTTTCCCACAAAAATTACAATGACGCTCAGTCTTCTTTCCTTTTGGTTTGGATCCTTTGTCATTTTTTAAAGAAGGAGCTAACTGAGAGGGTTTGGGACCCTTATTGTTTGGCTTATTATTGCAAAAATTATGTTCCTTGGGAGGCTTGGACTTTTCTTTCTGTTGGAACAATAAGGCTTTCCAAGATGTATCTACATTGTTAATTATTCCAAGATGAATGAGCTTATCTTGCTCTCTAATTAAGGAATCACAAAAGGATTCAAGACTAGGCTCCTGATAGCTAGCTGCAGTAAATGATTCTTTCATGGAGTAGAATGTAGATACAAAAATAGAATATGCAGGTCCAAGTTTGGAAAGAATATGATAAATACATTGTTTGTCTTCTTTCTTAATCTTGCATTCTGCACATAAGAGTCTAAGAGTTTTATACTTAGATAAATAGTCTTGAATGCATGAAAAATCATTTGGATTCAAGGAAATCAACTCATTCTGAAGTTGATGACCTCGAATTTCATTGTGTTTATGAAACACAGATTCCAACTTTTCCCAAGCTTGATCAGGTTCATAAATTCCATATATGTGGAATCGTAAATTAGTAGAGATTGACATCCCAATCAATCAACGAGCTTCATCACATATATTTTTCCATTTAATTTTCTTATCATCATCAGTGGGTTCTGTTTCTTTTCCTGAGGTTATCCTCAAAAGTCCCCTACTTCGCAGAACATCCTCCAGATGAGATTTCCATGAGAAACAGGTAGAACTTCTAATTATAATATCACAAGTGGCAGCCATACTATAAATTAATGTCTGAAAGAATAGAAACTAACTGTCTAGCTGCAAAGAGCTTGAAAAATTATGCAGTTTAAAAAAAAAACAGCACTGAAAACTGATTCTGGATGATGAAGTTATGCTTGATCAAAGAAAATGTTGAAGATGTCCCCAATAGTGATGTGGCATATATTAACTTGACCAACTAAAAAAAAGAAACCCCCTCTTCCCAAGATCAACCTTTTACAATCACTTTACAATAAAGTTGTTTTCAAGTGAATCACTTTTGTGGAATAAGTGATGTTCACTTTTATAATAATGTTACTTTTAAATAGTGCGGCAATAAATTAAAAGAATTAAGTGACTCACTTTTTATTTTATTTTATTTATGTGAGATGCACTTTTACAATAAAGTAACTTGAAAATAGAAATTGCATGCACTAAAAGGTAGCTTAATAAGACTTGAACTCAAAGACCTATTAAGGAATAAAGAAACTTTGGACCAAGTGGGATAAGTTTAAAAGGTACGTAAAAGAATGGAAAGAGGAAGGGGGCCTTTTTTTTTAAATACTCTTCTCTCTCAATCTCCGTTCTTGCCTTTTTTTTTCCTTTGCAAAAATCACAGAAAAAACGAAAAACAAAAACAAAATCTGTTTCCACACAATGGGGTTAGATCTTGGTTAGCTTACCTGGAAAGTCTACATTTTCAAGTTTTCTCCCTGTTTCTGATTTGCCGTGATCGGAGAAGGTGCATGGAAAAGAGCATACATAGCTGAGAAGACAAGAAAAAAAAATTTCCCTTACGGTTTCTGATTCACTGCGGTCACGCAAAGTGCACGGCAAAGAGCATACACATCCAGGGAAGGCAATAATCTGAGACTGAAATAGTAAATATCTAATAATAAAACTGATAAAATATGAGAGAAGAAAAAACAAATCGGTCACTGTAACATTATACCTTCATATTAGCCGAAATGGGTGTTTCTGGAACAAAGGGAAACAGTTTTCGATGAATTGAGAACTATTTCCCAATGGAAAAGGTGCTTCAAATGCAATGGAATAGCTCCCACGGGACACAAATGCACAGAAAATCTAGAACCAGAAACCCTTTCAAAGTTTCGACAACACCGGTTCCAAATCTTGTTCAAAATCGAAAGCGGCTCTTCATGAACGCTTTGATACCATGTTTGGGTATGCAGGGTACTCCCAAATACTGAACACGTTCAACAACCGCTTCACACAAATAGATCACAGATCAACACTGACGTTTGTCACGTGGTTAAAACCCTCGAGAGGAAACAGTACATGACCCCATCCAAATATCTACTTGGAGCAATTTATTATGCCAAAGAAATAAAGTTACATGAGCTTCTCATAATCGATCAACTAGCCAAGTACCCTCCATGCTCTTTAAATAGAGATCATGGACCAATTGGGTGTTAAGCCACATATCAATGGTAGGTATGATCTAAGAGAAGTTGAACCGTCAGATCACTCTATGTCTAGAACATATCATAACCATTGGATTAGAATATTTACAAATACATACTAATGCATACTAAAGAAACACACTTTTTAGTAACAGATATATTATACAAGTTGATCTGACTAACTCCTAAGTGTCTAAATATCCTAACAAATATTTATAAAAAACCCAAGCCTTTATAAATCAGACGCAAACACCAATGATTTTCCATAACTTAAACCCCAACCATGACAAGCTAAAAACCCAATCTTAAAGCCAAGAAATGGTGAGTGTCAACTTGATTAGTAGGCTTACCATAATGGTAATGCTAACCCATGGCTCATAGTCACACTACGAAACTTACACCTCCTTTCCTCCCTGTCACCTACAACCACTGAAGATTCGATGGATGAGAAGTATGATATCCAAAGAAAACAAACAAGCAAACAACAATGCTGTGAAACCAACAAAGCCATACCTTCGTTAACTTGGAAGTCATCTTCACCCACTGCATAGAGCTGCGACCAAACAACCAACAAACAAAACAAAATGACAAGCCCATCATGGAGCCAAACCCTATATTGGGGCTTCCACAATCCCCAATACACATTAATGGTACCAACCTCGTGTCCATTATCAATGCTAAAACCCAAATCTCTATAGTTTTTAAATGACACAACATCATTTGCCACCTTTTCCATCGCATAGTGTTAACACCCCAATGTGTAACGTTTAGATGATGATATAATTCGCCACCCAAAGCTTAATACAAGGTATAGTATTATATACAATGTATACAATAGGCTTAAGCCCGAAACCATCGCTTATTCATTTCCCTAAGCATTAATCTTTGAACCATGGCATATTTCATATGCCATGGTAAACTTGCTAACTAAAAAGTCCAGAATTGGGTTTTAACCAACGTTTATAAACCTTCCAAGAACAATACATTTATATCTTAATACTCTCAATAAAATAAATATGAAACAAAAATAGGTTAAGATATGAACAAATTGATCAGTAACATATAATCAATAATACGCGTCACTTAGATAATCAGTCTAGGTCTTAAAAGGAATAAGCGTGGTAATTACCTTGTCACTAAACCAATTAAAGGACATTATTGGACTACCTAGGAATGGCCTTTGATTATTCTTGCACGTTGTAAGTTCAATCTCTTATTTTGGTATTCTGGTATGTGTCGAGAAATAAGCGCCTCAGTATATAATACGTTTAGATTATTATTTCTTGTTGAATTGTTCTTATAGAACCACGAGTTCAATTCTTCCATTTTTTTATAATGGAATCATTTTTGTTTTTGAGGTGAGAGGTCACCTATCACGAGAGTTTCTTATACTGATAAAATCATGCATTCATATTATATATTAGTAACCCGGGAAACTAGATGGCTAAAAATCACCAAAGAGGTGAGGCCCTTCATCATTGGTTTGAATATATATATATATATATATATATATATATATATATACATTATCTATATTTCTCTATGTGACTACCTAAGAGATACTCCTGTGATTCTGCAAGTCCAATAATGTCCCATTGTGGAGCCAAACCCTATATTGGTGCTTCCACAATCCCTAATATGCATTAATGGTACCAGTCCCGTGTCCATTATAAATGCTAAAACCAAAATATCTATAGTTTGTAAACGACACAACATCGTTTGCCACCTTTTCCATTGCATAGTGTTAAAACCCCAATGTGTAACGTTTAGACCATGATATAATTCGCCACCCAAAGTTTAATACAAGGTATAATATTATATACAACGTATACAATAGGATTAAGCCTGAAACCATCGCTTATTCATTTCCCTAATCATTAAGATTTGAACCATGGAATATGAAATATGCCATGGTAAACTTGTTAACTAAAAAGTCTGAGTTTTAACCAACATTTATAAACCTGCCAAGAACAATACATTTGTATCTTAATACTCTCAATAAAATAAACATGAAATAAAAATATGTTAAGATATGAACAAATCGATCAATAACATATAATGAATAATACGCGTCACTTAGATAATCAGTCTATGTCTTAAAATGAATAAGCATGGTAATTACCTTGTCACTAAATGTTACGGAGAGAAATTCATGTGTCTTGGGGTACCACAACAGACAGCTATGACTCCAGAAATCAATCTTTCCCAATATGCAATAGAAATAAAATGTCTAACATTAAAGGATCAGACCTCGTACCTTATTTCGGACGGTTGAAGTAGATCCCCGTTGAGCTTTCCAATCTTCAGCTTGAATTGATATAATACTTCCTCAACAACAAGTAAACAATACAAGCATACTATATATCATGGTGTTAGATCTATTCTAGCATATATAATCAATAATGTAAAAGCATTTGACATATTCCAATGGATACAATATTCAATCAAATACACATCATTGGACAAGGAAAGATAGTTCTTATTAATATAAATCAGAGATTACAAGATAGATACAACCTCTGACGGCACGTCTGCGAATCGGAGAAACTGAATCCCCCACTTGGGCCTCCACCACTTCAATCCTCCATCTCTCAATAGCAAGCTCACTAGAAAAGGGCAAGCTTGGGAAGAACACAAAAGTGTTCCAAAGGGACAAAGGGATGCAGACTCAAGTATAATTCTGGCAACAATGGACTATAGTTTCGTTGCTTTCAATCTCTCTATATGCCTTCAATGTACCAAGGGGTTCCTTATATAGCTTCACAAGGGATAATGAAGGGTCGAATCCGAGCGATCTCAAGGCATATGGAAGGCCAGGATTCAAATGAGTCGGATCCATGTCAAGGAAAACTCCAAAAGGATTTGGACTATGCACACATCCCGATGTACGTGGATACAAGGGTCAAACTCGCGTATGTACATGGTTATCGGGGAAAAAGATATGTATATCATCTTTTATATAGTTTTTAGGGACGATAAAGGAAACATCAAAGGATAAAATATGGTCCATGGGGTCTAAAGAGTCTGCAGCAGGATAGGGGAAGGCCATACAAAGTGTGATTCACCGAGAGTGGTGAAATCCGCTATAACACTAAACCAAGTAAAGGACATTATTGGACTACCTAGTAAAGGCCTCTGATTATTCTTGCATGCTGTAAGTTCAATCCCTTATTTTGGTATTCTGGTATGTGTCAAGAGATAAGTGCCTCAGTATATAATACGTTTAGATTATTATTTCTTGTTGAATTGTTCTTATAGAACCATGAGTTCAGTTCTTCCATTTTTTTAAATGGGATCATTTTTGTTTTTGAGGTAAGAGTTTACCTATCACAAGTGTTTCTTATACTAATAAAATCATGCATTCATATTCTATATTATCTATATTTCTCTATGTGACTACCTAAGAGATACTCTGTGATTTAGAGACAACTTGGTTATTGACTAGTCTTTCACTTTTATTGCATGTTGTTGTGTACCTCAGTTGCTGCCAAGATTATTGTTATGCTTAGCATTCCTTAACTTTGTCACTTGGTGAGATATCATAGACCTGAAGTTTTAATGGCTAAAACCCTGAAGTCTTAATAGTTAACACTCTGAAGCATTAACGGTTAATACTTGGTGAGATATCGCAGACCTGAAGTTTTAATGGCTAAAACCCTTAAGTATTAATAGTTAACACTCTGAAGCATTAACGGTTAATACTTGGTGAGATATCACAGACCTGTAGTTTTAAAACCGTCCTCATTTTCTACCAGCTATTTATCTTCATGCACTCTGTCCTAAGTGATTGGTGAAAAAATTGTTGAGTATTATTTGTTTCTGGTTTCCATGTCATTATTTATTTTAAAATGAAGTAATTCATGAAGTGTATGATGACCTTTAGTAAAGGAAATGGTTTGGTATGTAAGTTAATGATTAACAATCTTTCCCTCGACTTATTAGAGCTTGTGGCCATTATTTGATAACTTTCTTTGAACCAAATTCATGCACCGATAAACAAATTTGAATTCGATCCATTGTTCAAGCATGCATGTAGAGTTTAAAGCCTTCAGAAAATTATGCTTGAACTATCAAAATCTTTGTTGACTCTTCAAGAGCCTAGTTGTATAAATTTCTCTTTAATCTATGATATTGGATAGTTTGGAAGTCTTTCATTGAGAGAGAAAGTATTTCTGGAATTGTTAACTAGCTTCAAACAAAGAAATATCTTGAATTGTTAATTGGTTTCAAGACAAATAATTGCTTGTATTGTTAACTGGTTTCAAAACAAATAATTTTGTGATTTTTTTTCGGGTTTCAAGCCTGAAAGCTAATGAAAGGTATGTCCTGTCAAGAATGAGATCATTATTCAAAGGCTAGTATAATTTTTGGTTTGCTTTTAAACCCTTAATCCCTGAATTAATGATATCAACTTATAATTATGGTTATGTCCTTAAAATTTGAATACATAAGAACAATTTGAGTTTTTGTTTGGAATTGGAACTCATAGCATGATTGCTATATGACTTGAGGAATTACACTTGAATATTCCTAGTGGTTGTTATGATATTGTTGGTTTTATTTCAAATCCAAAAAATGGAATGGAGGGATTCTCATTAGAACTGTACCTCAGTGGATTCATCACCCAACTTGGGGCTGGATTTAGACAGGAAACATACGTCAAATGAATCCTATGGTTGGGTGGAAATTCATAGACATGCTTCCAGTCTCCCAATCTAAAGTAGCATTAAATAAGTACCTACAATCTTTAATTTTGTTTATATAAATTATCATGCAACTTACATGTTTTACAACACTAATATGTATATTGAGTGTTGGATGAAAAATATATGATTTATTGATGGAAGGGCATCGGGATGGCTAGAAGTATAGTGTAGAGAAATTCAATTGTTTACCAGAGTACCTGTTTTAATTTGTTCTTCAACAGTTTGCTTTGTTTATGATTTTTGTTTTGTTAATAAAAATATGTACTATTGGATGATTGTGGGCTGATGTATAGTACTAACACCTATGATGAGTGACATGACTCAAGTGTTGGTTGCATGGGCTATGAGAGGCATCAAGATAATTTCTTGGAAGGCACTGTAGAATAAAAGTGATATAAATATATGTGCATATCGGTGAGTTAATTGTTCTTATCTTGCATGGTATATCTAAATTGTTGTTGTTCAACTCAAGGGAATCATGCATTATTATTTATGGTTGCGTGCATGAGTACAAGTACATGAATGGTACTTTTCCATGAGGGATGTTATTACATTAAAAAAAACAAAAGGAAAATTATGTAATCGCTATCCCATTCGAGGGATAGTTACGAGACTTAATGTAATGGTTGTACCTCATTATAAGTTGTTTATGAAAATCAGTATTGAATGGATGGCATTACAATTTTCTTTTTAGATGTTAAAACAAATAGTAACATTTACCATTATGTGTTACACACTCTCAAAATACTAACCTAGATGACTTGTTTGAACATAGTAAAAGCGAAAAATGTACCCCATTTTCTCATAATTATGTTGAGAAATTTCGTGTACATTACAAGTGGTATCAGAGCTAAAGTGACAGCACTCTGGCCTATTTGGGCTCAACATGGAATTAGAAATCAGGAAGATGGTAAAAACTAAACAATCAAACAGTTTTTTTTGTGGATGCATGACAATGATGGACGAGGCAAATAAGTTATCTGAGTGGGCCTCCAAAGATTGGAAGAGGTAACTAAGAGGATAAAGAAATATCATGGCAAAGGTATCACAAAATTTTGTGAGTAACTATTTCATCTTGTTCTAAGGGTTATGTTTATGTTTACACATTCAAAATGGGATGTTGGAGTATAAATTTTATTCCTGATACATTAAGGAAGAAGTATAGTCATTTTCTTAGAATTGCGTGTAGCGAAATATATATATATGGCATTGTTAGACTCCTACTAACAGAAAACTTTTAAATCATAGGACACCAAATAAATGGGTAAAGAAATATGGGTTAGTTAGGAAAGAAAATGCATGGGTGCTAGTAGTAAATGGTAAAAGCTATAAGAAGGCATAAATGGTAGTAATTATTACTACAAACTAGTGGAACCCATGTGTTTACTATGCTTTATGAATAGTAGTCGATGTTGTAAAATAATTGCAAAGAGTCCCAAAAACCTAAAGTATATGGAAGTGTATAAATCATCACTGCTCGAGGAAAAAATTGAAAGACACCCTTCATTTATAAAGAAGGTTGTAGGAATGAGAATTCTAGGCTTATCATAAGACTTGGTTCATAACTAATCATTCAATGTATGGTTAAAGAAAACTCTCACACACCGACTATAATTTAAAGGGAAGTCTAAATTAAAACTCACTTTAGGCCAAACCTAAATTTCTACAAGTAGAAGTAGAGTGGGAAACCAAGCAAAACAATACCCCATAGGGTATTGGTGTATTCCATGAAATGTGTGATAACACAAGTGTAGTATCTAATACTAGAGTTAGGTGATTGGGAAAATTACGTAAAGTATCAGGATGTATTCTTTTATGATTTTGTTCTTGTGTTAAAGGGTGAGTTAGGATTATGTGATTACCACCTTAGGAATTATTCGTATATAAGTAACAAGATCTAATATAATGAATCATAATACATCCCACCATGTTAAAACATTTTGGCTAGTTGAAAACATGTTAGATAAAGTGTGTTGCAGCAACGTTGAAATTCTTGTGAAAAGAGTGGGTTTATTTCGGAGAAATAGTATTCTAAACCTATAGTTACCTGTAATGAACATTATCCATTATTTTTTTATAAAAGTCTTAACATGTGTGTATTCATGGCTTGTGTTTCCTTGTTAAAAGGGGGTTACTCAAAGTACAAGAGTCCCAACAAGGAGTATAATGTTTCCTTCAAATAAACTAATAGGTAGATAGAATAGATATCACTTGAGATTTCTACGTCTCTAGCTTACCACTCAGTATTGTTGTGTAGAATTGGAATGTCCCTTCACTCATAACTATCTAAACCTACAGTTACCTGTAATTAACATTATCCATTATTGTTTTATAAAAGTCTGAACATGTGTGTATTCATGGCTTGTGTGTCCTTGTTAAAAGGGGGTTACTCAAAGTACAAGAGTCCCAACAAGGAGTATAATGTTTCCTTCAAATAAACTAATAGGTAGATAGAATATATATCACTTGAGATTTCTACGTCTCTAGCTTACCACTCAGTATTGTTGTGTAGAATTGGAATGTCCCTTCACTCGTAAATATCTAAAGGCAGATGAGGAAAGGTGTTTAATTACTATTAGTATTTGCAAATGATAAGTGAATGAACATCATATAATGTAATGTAATAACATTGCAAGAGTATGCCAGGAACACTGCCAATCTAAATGGAGTATTACTTACAAAATTCACTGGATTAAAAAGTGGATTTAAACCACTCAAGAATGAGTGATGTTTTATTTTTTTATATAATTGTCAGATTTCAAGGTTTTTATGAACCAAGGATTAACTCTAGATTATGTTATTTATGTAGTGACATTGCATGGTTTTACCATGATTATGACCGTTGTCATGATCAACGTAAAACATGGATTATAAATTTAGGTGTGGAAAAAAGTTGAGCTCCATTGCTAAAAAATGAGTAAGGAGTTATTTTTGGATGGGTTACAAGATTGCATTAATCATGAATGATGGTAGAGGTACAAATCATTATGACTTATGAAATGTTGATGATTATATTGATGAAGTTATTTTTTTGTCGATAGATGATGAATATATTACAACTAAACCTGAAGTTAATTCACGAAACAGGACAATGACATTGAAATCTCGTTAATCATCAAAGTCTATGTATCAAAAATAGTCAGAGGTTGTAATTAATAGTAATTAAGAACAAAGAAGATATATGTTGTGGGAGCACATTGCTGTTAGGAAGATAATTGTTGTGGGAGCACAATGGTGTTAGGAAGATAATTGTTGTGTGAGTACATTGGTGTTAGGAAACTGAAGTGGTAAAAATTTGATGATCTAACTCTACCTTGCTTTTCCTAGAATCAAGCAGGAGGTTGGGCAGAAAAGGAATTCCTAGACTCTAGCAAGGGGGCTTGACGGGAATCACGAAAGACTTTATGATATCAATGGAAATACCTAGCCAAAAGCTCGACATCTGGAAGAGAGGATGTTGTTGATGTCATTGAGGAAAAAAATTTGACTAGCAGTTAAAAGGGAGAGTAACCTCACATATAGCCCATAAGCCCACATAGGAATTGGTAAAATAACTCAAGGGAGAGTTTGAAAAATAACGAATGAAAAATGTGTTAACGAATTTTCCAAGTAATTATACTATTGCATGACTGAATGTTTGAATGTCATGAAATACTAGAGTAGGAAACATTCCCTCAAGGGCGGGAAGGAATGATGAATTTTTGGTTAAACTTATGTGAAATAGACGATGCTAACTTGTGATAGAAAGAGATGTATATAGTTGAGGACTAGTTAAAGCATCCAAGTATCAGAGGTGAGAAACATCCTTCCAAAAAAAAGGAAAAAGGATAAGGGGATTTGAATTACTTATGAATTCTTTCAATGGTAATGTTGTATTAAGTCTTGTTGTGAGGATAAAAGAACAGAAAAAGCTTAAAATGTGTTTCGTGAATTGCAATTGTTGTGTCACATAAAGGACTTGTATTTTATGTTCTAAGTTGGGTTATGAATTAATCACATGTTTACTGAATAAATTGTGGAAGACCTAGTTTTGTTGCACAAAAGTGCAGGTTATGAAGGATAAAAGCTTACGGGTATTGCTAAAGTTTAAAGATGATCAAGGAGAAGATCAAAAAGACACCAAAAGATGAACTCAGCAGCGGAAGACAAACCGTTAAAATCAGGAACATCGAGGACGGTGTTAATTTTAAGGGAGAGAGGATGCAACATCCCCTAAGTACGGGACCAAAAAATGACAAAGCGTAAGTAAAGAGAACTGTAAGTGCAAACCCTATCCTCATCAAAATTATAGGTGAAATTGAATGATGCTAGGAGACTGAAAGCATGTGCGACTAAGACAATGATTAGGGATAGATCCACTAGGGAGAGACTAATGGGTACTAAAACGTTGGGATCCAGTAAATTTTAGACTAGTATCGTCATGATTGGGAGTTAATGACCATAAGTAAATGTATTTTTACACACTCATAAAATTTTGGATGAGAGCGACCTTTAGTAAACACAAAGTTAAACGTATGTATAAGCAATTATCAGAACCATGACATAGTTAAAGAAATGGTTACAGGTACTAGTTACACTGGTCAAAATATTCAACATATTTTGTTTTGATAAATGAAATCACACCTTGTTGAATGATTAAACATTTTTTAATAAGCTAAGGGTGGTTTTCTTTTTATATATATAAAGGACATAATTCTAGTATCTGTATATATCTATATATCTGC
>LPNX010791626.1:1226718-1256346 GCA_001517045.1 Pseudotsuga menziesii
ATACTATTCTCTTTATTTTTTTGGTAAAGTTGTACAGCTGAAGGAGTCAAAACCTTAGGTTGTCTTTCCACTTAATGAGATGCGCCAATATTTCCATAAGTTTTTCCATCTCAGACTTAATGAGATGTGCCAATATTCCCATAAGTTTTTCCATCTGATATTTCTTAGGGAAGAACGAATAGTATCATCAATTTCAATCTTGAAGTGGATGAGTATGTGTCACCTTCTCCAGGTCTTGGAAATAAAAATGATAGATTTTGTGGGGTTTGTTTCCCACAATGCTAAACATAGACTTATGATTTATCTATAATTTAGGACGTTCCAACTTGGTCGTTGGAAAGAATCATGGGATTTATTGTTCTTTCTTTTTGGTATAAATAAGAGCGGAAACAGTCGAAGAGGTCACGCTTCTCATTTCAAACTTTACATTTGTGGAGGAAAAGGGTAAAACAATTTGTGCAGAGGAGTGGGCCGTGGAAGTCCAATCATTTAGTTGCTTCTTTTCAAGGAGTTCAACCCATTAGTTAGGATCCTGATCAAGAGCTTTATTCGTTAATTATATTTCTGGAATTGCTGTTAGTTTTTCAACATTTAAGCTAGAATTATGTTAGGATCTTTACTGAGTGAACAACAAGTACATCAATCAAACACAAGAGACAATGAACACAGTGTTTTTCATTGAGGAAACCATAAATGGAAAAAACCATGCAACTTCCTTAGAGATAGAATTAGCACAAGATGTAAAACCCCAAAATAGTAAGATGCACTCCCGACGGCAGTAATCTTCTTCTTGTCTAGCCCCTGTGTCTTCTCCTTCCTCAACTATAAGCTACACTTGAGTGTGTGAGTGATGTGTCCCAAATAGAGACATCATCTCTCTATTTATACTAATCCCGACATGACTAAAGCCCTATAAGGGCTGACCTCTACTAGGAGAGTCTAATAACCCTAGTTCCGCGGAACTGCGGGGACTTTAACCCTTAGACAATCAAAGGGTTACCCACTATGAATTGACATGACTTGTTTACATCATTGATTCTCCCGATCGAAACATCGGGGCATGACAACATGACTCAATTACATAATAGATACATCCCATAATAAACATCGGGTTACAATACATAAGATACATAGATGAATACATTCCGAAGTTACATATACATCAACACTCCCTCTTAACTAGGAAGGTATTATTTCGACACAATTTTCAGCACTGGTCTTCTTCTCTATATCAACTTGATCATCTCTTCATATGCATCTCAAGTTCTCTGAGTCTTCAAGTCATCTTCATTCTTTGAATCTAGATCATCTTTTGATCTGGATTATCATCATTGGATCTAGATCATCTCTCTATCTGGATCATCATGGGAAATCATCACTGCATCTGGATCATCTCTCGATCTAGATCAACATCACTAGATCTGGATCATCACTCAATATGGATCATCATCACTAGACTAGATCTGGATCATCACTGCTCGATCTAGATCATCACTCAATCTAGATCATCACTACTGGATCTGCATCATCACTCAATCTGGATCTCTCACAATCATCATAACTAGATCTGGATCTCATCTGGTCATCATCATGTGTGCTATCTCGTCATAGGAATTTCTACATAGCTAACATTCTTTCATGCTGGTTGTATGCCTAGCCATTAGGTAGGTCTTCACCCAGCACTTGCATCTGACCTATTTGTCGGAAATGCACACCCAGCACTCACATCTAATCATGTAGGAACCTACAATCACATCAGAATGGCCCAACACTCACATTCACTAGCATGATAGGACATCACATCACTAACATCTGTGAAAAGGATTCAGCACTTATATCCAACTTGGAAGGAACTGAATCCTCTCATTATGACATAATGGCCCCCAGTCCCAGACTGGGCTACCTGGTAATGGACCAGGCACCTCCATTCTCCCAGAGAATGGCAATTGCCCTTATATCTGACCTAGTATGAAACAAGTCCTACACCCTCACTAGAATGGTCTGCACTCACATCTGACATGGAAGGAACTGAATCCTGTCACCATGACAGAATGGCTCAACCCTTTCATCTAACCTGCTTGTTAGAATGGCTTTGGATCTTAGCACTCATATCTGACATGGAAGGAACTGAATCCTCTCACCATGATAGAATGGCTCAGCCCTTACATCTACCCTGCTCGTCAGAATGGCTTTGGGACTCATCACTTTCCCTTTGAGGAAACCTCGATCTAGAGAACACCAAGCTTCTCCCTGAAGTAGTTGAACTTCACTCTGCCCAATGGATTCATCAACACATCAGCTATATGTTCCTCCGTCGCAACATACTGGAGCTTCACTGCTCCTCTCTGCACCATATCCCTAATATAGTGATACTTGATCTCGATGTGCTTCGAATTGTCATGGAACACTGGATTCTCTTACAACTTCACGCAACTCTGGTTGTCATAATGTATACAAGTAGCATCCATCTGGATATCAAATAAATTAGACAGTAGCTTACATAGCCATACTGCCTCACAACTAACTGAACAAGCTGTGACATACTCTGCTTCAGCTGTACTTAGTGCCACAAAGGATTGCTTCCTACTAAACCAAGAGATCACACCTGATCCTGTATGGAAGAAACACCCTAAAGTGCTCTTCCTATCGATGGCACTGCCTACCCAATCTGAATCAACATAACCCTCCAGGTTAATCTTCTGGTTCACATCATACTTGAGCCCATAATCAACTGTACCCCTTAGGTACCTCAGAATATGCTTTGCAGCAATCAAGTGAAAATTTCTTGGATCTAACAAGAACTAGATCAAGGTGTTCACAACAAATCAAATGTCTGGTCGCGTGCTCGTCGGCTACATCAATGATCCAATCATCTGACAATACATCATAGCATCAACCGAATCTGATGAAGAATTACTCAATAGCTTCAGGTTTGATGCCATAGGTATGGCCATAGTCTTATAGTCCATCATCCCAAACCTCTTCAGGATCTCTACTGTATACTTCCCTTGTCTAAGGAAGATTCCATTCGTACTCTGCCACACCTCCATACCTAGAAAATAATGCATCATACCCAAGACTTCCTTCATCTCGAACTCGGAAGAAAGCTTTTTCTTCGTATCAGTAATCAACCCATCCATACCTGTCACAAACAGACCATCTACATATAGTATAAGCATCACTAGGTTTCCATATTCAACCTTGTAGTAAAGGTTGGAATCTTCTTTACTCTTGGTAAAGCCCAAACTGGATAGAAAGATATCAATTCTACTGTACCTGGGATGAGTATGTGTCACCTTCTCCAGGTCTTGGATATCAAAACGATAGATTTTGTGGGGTTTGTTTCCTACAATGCTAAACATATACTTATGATTTATCTATAATTTAGGACGTTCCAACTTGGTCGTTGGAAAGAATCATGGGATTTATTGTTCTTTATTTTTGTTATAAATAAGAGCGGAAACAGTCAAAGAGGTCACGCTTCTCATTTCAAACTTTACATTTGTGGAGGAAAAGGGTAAAACAATTTTTGCAGAGGAGTGGGCCGTGGAAGTCCAATCATTTAGTTGCTTCTTTCAAGGAGTTCAACCCATTAGTTAGGATCCTGAGCAAGAGCTTTATTCATTAATTATATTTCTGGAATTGTTGTTAGTTTTTCAACATTTAAGCTAGAATTATGTTAGGATCTTTACTGAGTGAACAACAAGTACATCAATCAAACATAAGAGACAATGAACACAGTGTTTTTCATTGAGGAAACCATAAATGGAGAAAACCCTGCAACTTCCTTAGAGATAGAATCAGCACAAGATGTAAAACCCCACAATAGTAAGATGCACTCCCGACGGCAGTAATCTTCTTCTTGTCTAGCCCCTGTGTCTTCTCCTTCCTCAACTATGCACTACACTTGAGTGTGTGAGTGATGTGTCCTAAATAGAGACCCCAGCTCTCTATTTATACTAATCCCGACATGACTAAAACCCTACTAGGGCCGACCTCTACTAGGAGAGTCTAATAACCCTAGTTCCTCGAAACTATGGGGACTTTAACCCTTAGACAATCGAAGGGTTACCCACTATGAATTGACATGACTTGTTTACATTATTGATTCTCCCGATCAAAATATCGGGGCATAACAACATGACTCAATTACATAATAGATACATCCCATAATAAACATCGGGTTACAATACATAAGATACATAGCTGAATACATTCCTAAGTTACATATACATCAACACTCCCTCTTAACTAGGAAGGTATTATTTTGACACAATTTTCAGCACTGGTCTGCTTCTCTGTATCAACTGGATCATCTCTTCATCTGCATCTCAAGTCTTCTAAGTCTTCAAGTCATCTTCATTCTTCGAATCTAGATCATCTTTTGATCTGGATCATCATCATTGGATCTGGATCATCTCTCGATCTAGATCATCATGGGAAATCATCACTACATCTGGATCATCTCTCGATCTAGATCAACATCACTAGATCTGGATCATCACTCGATCTGGATCATCATCACTAGACTAGATCTGGATCATCATTGCTCGATCTAGATCGTCACTACTAGATCTGGATCATCACTCAATCTGGATCTCTCACAGTCATCATAACTGGATCTGGATCTCATCTGGTCATCATCATGTGTGATATCTCGTCATAGGAAGTTCTACATAGCCAACATTATTTCATGCTAGTTGTAGGCCTAGCCATTAGGTAGGTCTTCACCCAGCACTTACATCTGACCTACTCGTCAGAAAGGCACACCCAGAACTCACATCTAATCATGTAGGAACCTACAATCACATCAGAAAGGCCCAACACTCACATTCACTAGCATGATAGGACATCACATCACTAACATCTGTGAAAAGGATTCAACACTTATATCTGACCTGGAAGGAACTGAATCCTCTCATTATCACATAATGGCCCCCAGTCCCAGACTGGGCTACCTGGTAATGGACCAGGTGCCTCCATTCTCCCAGAGAATGGAAATTGCCCTTATATATGACCTGGTAGGAAACAAGTCCTACACCCTCACTAGAATGGTCTGCACTCACATCTGACATGGAAGGAACTGAATCCTCTCACCATGACATAATGGCTCAACCCTTACATTTGACCTGCTTGTTAGAATGGCTTTGGATCTTAGCACTCATATCTGACATGGAAGGAACTGAATCCTCTCACCATGATAGAATGGCTCAGCCCTTACACCCTTACATCTAACCTGCTCGTCAGAATGGCTTTGGGACTCATCACTTTCCCTTTGAGGAAACCTCAATCTAGAGAACACCAAGCATCTCCCTGAAGTACTTGAACTTCACTCTGGCCAGTGGCTTCATCAACACATCAGCTATATGTTCCTCCGTTGCAACATACTGGAGCTTCACTGCTCCTCTCTGCACCATATCCCTAATATAGTGATACTTGATCTCAATGTGCTTCGACTTGTCATGGAACACTGGATTCTCTTACAACTTCATGCAACTCTGGTTGTCACAATGTATACAAGTAGCATCCATTTGGATATCAAATAAATTAGACAGTAGCTTCCGTAGCCATACTGCCTCACAACTAACTGAACAAGCTGTGACATACTCTGCTTCATCTGTACTTAGTGCCACAAAGGATTGCTTCCTACTAAACCAAGAGATCACACCTGATCCCATACGGAAGCAACACCCTGAAGTGCTCTTCCTATCGATGGCACTGCCTGCCCAATCTGAATCAACATAACCCTCCAGGTTAATCTTTTGATTCACATCATACTTGAGCCCATAATCAACTGTACCCCTTAGGTACCTCAGAATATGCTTTGTAGCAATCAAGTGAACATTTCTCGGATCTATCAAGAACTGGCTCAAGGTGTTCACAACAAAGCAAATGTCTGGTCTCGTGCTCGTCGGCTACATCAATGATCCAATCATCTGACAATACATCATAGCATCAACCGACTCTGATTAAGAATTACTCAATAGATTTAGGTTTGATGCCATAGGTATGGCCATAGTCTTGCAGTCCATCATCCCAAACCTCTTCAGGATCTCTACTGCATACTTCCCTTGTCCAAGGAAGATTCCATTCGTACTCTGTAACACCTCCATACCTAGAAAATAATGCATCATACCCAAGTCCTTCATCTCGAACTCGGAAGCAAGCTTTTTCTTTGTATCAGTAATCAACCCATCCATACCTGTCACAAACAGATCATCTACATATAGTAGGAGCATCACTGGGTTGCCATCTTCCTGGGTTCCTATTTCAAACCGTACAAGGCTTTCTTCAATCTACATACATGAGACTCCCTGTCATGTGTCTCAAAACCAATTGGTTGTTCTACATACACGTCCTATTCCACTACACCATTCAAGAAAGCAGTCTTGACATCCATCTGGTGTATCTTCCATTTCATCACTACATCTAGAGCAAGTACTGATCTAATGGAAGTATATCTGGCTACAGGTGCAAAGGTTTCTTCATATTCTATTCCTTCTTTCTAAGAGAAACCCTGGGCTACAAATCTTGCCTTATATTTTTCAATGCTACCGTCTGCAGCATGTTTGATCTTGTAGATCCATTTGGAAGTTACAACTGACTTCCCGTCTGGTATTGGGACAACATCCCAAACATCATTCTCCATGATCGATTGGTACTCTTCGATCATAGCATCCTTCCATTCTTTCCGTTCCGTCGCTTCTTCATAACTGGAAGGCTCTTTATCAATGAAATCACATAGTAAAGTTACATACCCGGGACAGGATTTGGTCCTCTTTCTTTCTCTGTGATTCTCTTTTGGAGCCCCATATCTTTTCGTACCTTGGATAATTTCTCGTACCCAAGCAGGTTTCCTCTTATGAGGATTCTTCTCCAGAGGTGGATCTACAAGTCTTTGTGGTTCTTCAAATTCTCGATCTTCTTCTCGAGTTCCTTCATTCATGGTTGTATCATGAATTCTGGGTGCTTTTGCTTCTTCAGGTTCTTCAGCAGGTCTCTTTATGGATTTGTTGTAAGTTGTGTCTTCATCAAATATCACATCCCTGCTAATGTCAATATTATTGTATCCTAGGAAATATATTCTGTAAGCCTTCGAGCTTTTAGAGTATCCCACAAATATACCCTTCTTTCCTGAAGGATCTAATTTAGTTGTCTTCTCTTTTGGAATGTGGATGTACACAGGCAAAACGAATATTCTGAGATGGCTGACTTATGGTTTCTTACTGGACAAGACTTCTTCAGGAGTCTTGTTCTCGAGTACTCTATGTGGAGTACGGTTCTGTACATACACCACTGTTCTGGTAGCTTCCTCCCAAAGATGCATAGGAAGGTATTGATCATGAAGCATTGCTTTTACAGCTTCCATGATAGTTCTATTCTTCCATTCTGCAATCCCCTTCTGTTGTGGATTATAAGGAGTGGACAAATCCCTCTTAATCCATGATTCTTTGCATAGCTCTTTGAAATCATTTGAAGTGAATTCTCTACCATTATCTGATCAAATGGTATTGATCTTCTTTTCAGTATGGTTCTTGATCAAGGCTTTGAATTCCTTGAACTTACTGAATACTTCGTCTTTGTTCTTCATGAAGTAAACCCATGTCTTCCTAGAAAAGTCATCAATAAAAGAAACATAATATGCATGCCCGCTTAGAGAGTTTGATGACATAGGACCACATACATCAGAGTGGATGATTTCCAATATTCCTTTTGCTTTGCTTTCGCTGCTTGGAAATGTCTTCTTTTTATTCTTTCCTTTCACACATCCTTTGCAGACCCCATCATGTTTTTCTTGGATTTCTAGAAGACCTTCGACAGCTTTGCTTGCAATAGGTAGTGCTCAGTAATGCACATGTGCAAGCCTTCTATGCCAAAGTTCACTTGACTCTATTGTTTCATGGACCAAGGCTTTTTCTGGATGTCCCTTTAATTTGTACAATCCTCCTTCTTGTTCTCCAATTACTACCGCATCATCGATAGTCTTTCCTTTTGGCCACATGATGACTTGACCATCTATGAATGCAACCCGCATTCCTTTTGCATCTAATGCTAATATGGAGAGAAGGTTCTTCTTGATTCTTGGCACAAACAATAATTCTTTCATTGTTAGAGATTTTCCAGAGTCTAGTTTATAGGAAGATTCCCCACTATCTTTTATTGGATATTGGTAGTCATCTCCTAGCTTTACCTTGTGACATGATTCATGCTTTGACAGTATCACAAAGGATTCCTTGAATCCATTCATATGTTTGGAATCCCCATTATATATAAGATAATCATCACTTCTATTCATGAGTAATGTTACCTATGAGAGCAGATATCAGAACATATTCATCCTCGCTTGAAGAATCTTCACTTTCATACCTGGATCTCTTCCTAGATAGTTCATCATCCTCTGCAGCATGAGCATGATGTCTTCTTTTGTTACTCTTATTCATTATCTTTTGTTTGTTAGGACAATTCCTTGCATAGTGTCTTGCTTCATCAGATGTATAGCATATGATCCTAGATACATCTTTTCTAGTGTTATCTTTGTGAGAGTGATTACCTCTGGAGCTATGAGGTATTCTTTTGTTTGACTTGGAGGGAGACTTGGAGTGTGCCATGAGAGCTTGGTCTTCAATTCCCATCTTCTCTTCTCGAGCTGCTATCCGAGCTTATTTTTGAGAGCACTCTTCCCATATTCTGCTGAACTTGACTAACTTCTTTCTAGCACAGATTCCTTGGATGAAAGAATCCCATGACCTAGGAAGGCCATTCAAGGTAGTCATTAAAATATCTACATTTTCCACTTCTTCATCAACTGCTTCTAGTTTCTCTTTGATCTGAGAAACTCTTGTGAAGTAAGAATGGATTGTTTTTGCATTCTGAATATTCACATTCTTCACTTGGTTTCTCAGGGTCATCTTTCGGTTTATGTTCTTCCCTTCAAACAATTTGCTTAGGGAATCAAACATAGCTTTAGGTGTTTTTAGAGAGGACACCTGTGGGATAAGGTGATCCTTGATAGAATCAGCAATGATCCTCTTTTCCATAACCATCTTCTTTTTATGTAAGGCCTTTGCCTCATCTCCCTCTAGAACTGGAGCCTCTTCATGGATGTAGGAGTCTAACTCATTTTCTTCCAGGACTAGGGAGATCCTATACTTCTAGGCTCGAAAGTTATCATCTCCCTCAATATTTTCATCAAGATTGGTATGATGAGACATCTTAGCTGAGAACCTCAAATGGAAATACAAAAGATTTTAGATCTTACCAGGTTCAAGATGTCGGTTCTGAAACTTGAGCTGAAATCCTGTAGAGCTCGTTCAAGAGAAGATTAGGGTTTTTCTTTTCTCGAGTTTTGTCCACCCAAATGCCTTGAAATTTGTCCCTAAATTTGATTTTGGGGAGGATATCAATCCAGGCCTGGGCTCACTGAAAAACTCCTCTTCTATGAAAATCCCTAATTTTCGACAGTAGTGACAGGTCCAAAACTGAAAAACCTCAGAATTGTATTATGCTTCGACAGAAAGATGCGCCCTAAGGAGGAGAGTTATTCCACCTTACTTTTGCTGAAAATATGTGGAGGAATATCCACAAACTAGGAAGCCCTAGTTCCTGTAGCTGCACAGTGTCTTATTCTTAGGTTAGCTTTGATACCATGTTAGTTTTTCAATGTTAAAGCTAGCATTATGTTAGGATGTTTACTGAGAGTACAACAAGTACAGCAATCAAACACAAGAGATAATGAACACAGTTTTTTTCATCAGGGAAACCATAAATGGAGAAAACCCCACAACTTCCTCAAATATAGAATCAACACAAGATGTAAAACCCCAAAATAGTAATATGCACTCCTAACAGCAGTAATCATCTTCTTGTCTAGCCCCAGTGTCTTCTCCTTCCTCAAATATGCGCTACACTTGAGTGTGTGAGTGATGTGTCCTAAATAGAGACCCCAACTCTCTATTTATACTAATCCCAGCATGACTAAAACACTACTAGGGCTGACCTCTATTACGAGAGTCTAATAACCATAGAGTCCCCAAAACTGCAGGGACTTTAACCCTTAGACAATCAGAGGGTTACCCACTATGACTTGACATGACTTGTTTACATTATTGATTCTCCCGATCAGAACATCAGGGCATGACAACATGAATCAATTACATAATAGATACATCCCAGAATAAACATCAAGTTACAATACATAAGATACATAGATGAATACATTCCGAAGTTACAAATACATCAACAATCATCAGCGAAATCAGCGCTAATGGAGGAGTGAATATTCTTGTAGACAGGGAGAAAATCCATTATTTGCGAGTTTGATGATCAAGTATCACCAGTGAGATTAAGGCAGAGAAAGGCCTCTAATTATTCTTGCACGATGTAAGTTCAATCTCTTATTTTTGTATTCTAGTATGTGTTGAGAGATAAGTGCCCAGTATATAATACATTTAGATTATTATTTCTTGTTGAATTGTTCTTATAAAACCATGAGTTCAATTATTTCATTTTTTTATAATGGAATCATTTTTGTTTTTGAGGTGAGAGGTCACCTATCATGAGTGTTGCTTATACTAATAAAATCATGCATTCATATTCTAGATGAGTAACCTGGGCCATTAGATGGCTAAGAATCGCCATAGAGGTGAGGCCTACGAGATACTCTATGATTCAGAGACAACTTGTTTATCGACTAGGCTTTCATGTTTATTGCGTGTTGTTGTGTACCTGGGTTGCTTCCACGATTATCGTTATGTTTAGCATTCCTTAACTTTATCACTTGGTGAGATATCGCAGACCTACAGTTTTAAAACCCTCCCTGTTTTCTACCAGCTATTTATCTTCATGCACTCTATCCTAAGCAATTGGTGAGAAAATTGTTGAGTATTATTTGTTTTTGGATTGCATGTCATTATTTATTTTAAAAAGAAGTCAGTCATGAAGTGTATGATGTCCTTTATTAAAGGAAATGGTTCGATATGTAACTTAATGACTAACAATCTTTCCCTCAACTTATTAGAACTTGTGGCCATTATTTGATTACTCTGTTTGAACCAAATTCATGCACTGATAAATAAATGTGAAGTCGAGCCATTGTTCAAGCATGCATGCAGAGTTTAAAGCCTTCAAAAAATTATGCTTGAACTATCTAAAGCTTTGTTGACTCTTCAAGATCCTAGTTGTGTAATTTTCTCTTTAATCTATGATATTGGATAGTTTGGAAGTCTTTTGTTGAGAGAGAAAGTATTTATGGAATTGTTAATTGGATTCAAACAAAGAAATTTCTTGAATTGTTAACTAGTTTAAAGACAAATAATTTCTTGTATTGTTAACTGGTTTCAAAACAAAGAATTTCGTGATTTGTTTATCGAGTTTCAATCCTGAAAGCTACAAGAAAGGTATGTCATGTCAAGCATGAGATCATTCTTTGAAGCTTGGTATAATTTTTGGTTTGATGTTAAACCCTTAATACCTGGATTAATGATATCAACTTATAGTTATGGTTATGTCCTTAAAATTTGAATACATAAGAACAATTTGAGTTTTTGTTTGGAATTGGATGTCATAGCATGATTGCTATATGACTTGAGGAATTACACTTGAAGATTCCTAGTGGTTGTTATGATATTGTTGGTTTGATTTCGAACCCAAAAACGGGAATGGAGGGATTCTCATTAGAACTGTGCCTCAGTGGATTCGTCACCCATCTTGGTAGTGGCTTTAGACAGGAAACATACATCAAATGAAGCCTATGGTTGCGTGGAAAGTCATAGAAACACTTCCAGTCACCCAAGCTAAAGTAGCATTAAATAAGTTCCTACAATGTTTAATTTTGTTTATAGAAATTATCATGCAGCTTACATGTTTTATAACACTAATATGTATATTGAGTGTTGGATGCAAAATCTATGATTCATTGATGGAAGGGCATCAGAATGGCTAGGGAGATAGTATAGAGCAATTCAATTGTTTACCAGAGTACCTGTTTTAATTTCTTCTTCAACGGTTAGCTTTGTTTATGATTTTTGTTTTGTTAATAAAAATATGTACTCTTGGATGATTGTGGGCTAATGTATAGTACTAACACCTATGATGAGTGGCATGACTCAAGTCTTGGTTGTAGGGGCTGTGAGAGGCATCGAGATAATTTCTTGGAAGACACTGTAGAATAAAAGTGATATATATATGTGCATATCAGCACATATTGGTTAGTTATTTTTTCTTATCTTGCATGGTATATCTAACTTGTTGTTGTTCCACTCAAGGGAATCATGCATCATTATTGATGGTTGCGCCTAGGAGTACAAGTACCTGAATGGTACTTTTCCATGAGGGATGTTAATTACGTTAAAAAAAACAAAAGGGAAATTATGTAAACACTATCCCACTCAAGGGATAGTTACAAGACTTAATATAATGGTTGTACCTCATTATAAGTTGTTTATGAAAATCAGTATTGAATCGATGGTATTACAATTTTCTTTTTAGATGTTAAAAAGAAGAGTAACGTTTACCATTATGCTTTACACACTCTCGAAAGACTAACATATATTACTTGTTTGAACATAGTAAAAGCAAAAAATGTACCCCATTTTCTCATAATTACATTGAGGAATTTCTGGTACATTGCAGGCGATAATCGATGCACATTAACATGGTACCATCCTTCTTCTTTATGATCTTGTAGAGGTGCTCCACAAGGAGACACACTAGGTCAGATATAACCCTTCTCAATCAACTTCTGCAACTACATCTTGAGCTCCACCAACTCTGGTGCACTCATATAGTATGGGGCTTTTGAAGCTGGAGTTGACCCTGGTGTCAATTCTATGGAAAAATCTAAGTCTCATTTCAGTGGTAATCCTTGTATTTCCTCAGGAAATACATCCATAAAGTATACAAGAGCTAGGAAGTTCTCAATGTGTTGCTCTCTCTCTGCTTCTACATCTTAGATTTTTATAGGAAATAGTTTACAGCCTTTCCTAACGCACTTATTTACTTGTAAGGAATGTATTTTCCTAACAGAAACTTTCCTATGTATGCCTTGAATCTTTTCTAATTCCCTTGGATATCTATGCACAAGATTGACTTCTGTAGGCAATCGAGCATGACATGGTAATGTTCCAACTAGTCCATGCTGATAAGTACATCTTACGACCCTAAGGGTAAAATGTTCAAATTTATCCTAGCAGGGAAACCATTCAAGTTTACCTCATAATCTCTAACTATTTATGAAACCTTTTGTTTCGTACGTATGGATAATTGCACCAGCCATATTTTCTCATGTTGAAATTTGTCTAGCTTACATAAATCAACAATTTTAGGTGATACATAGCTTCGGTATCCATCAGGGTCAGTCAAAATTGAAATAGAAGTGTTGGAAACCTTACCTTCTATTTTGACCATCGTAGCCTGATGGTCTTCCTGTCGGTCATCTAAGGCTGCATAAATCCTCAGTGTGCTACATATGTTCTATAGCATTGGTTCTTCTTGTAAATTGTACAAGACTCCATTAGCCTTGTTCTTACAGTCTCGAGCATAATGGGTCCCTTGGCATTTCTAACATTTTATTTCCAGTGGGGAAACATTGCCTCCCCCATTTCTTATTGGTCTATTAGCATTTGGTGCTAGTGCATTTGGTTTTGTACCTATCTTGTTGAAGTTCTTATTGGCTAGAAAGTTGTTGTTCTGTTTTTTGTAAGGAGGTGGGTTGAATCCCGTTTTGTGGTTGACTGAGAAGGTCCTAGAGCTATCTTGACTTATGTTGATGTTTTCCTACCTTAGCTTTCCATGCTCATAGAAAATCGTAGCTTTGTGTAGGGTGGTGTCCATATTTTTAGGCATGTCAAATTCAGTTCTCTCTCGAAAATTGGGAGGAAGAAATCCTAAAAACTATTTTATTTTCACTTTCTCACCCTTTATTTAAGGTACATTATGTAATAGATTCAAAAATTTGTTCATGAAAGCATCCCTGGTCATGAAACCCATCCTTAACTCGTGAAATTCTTTCACCTTCTTGTCGAAGAATATTTTAGACATGTATTTCTCCTGAAAAAATTATGTGAAAGTTACTCCATCAAATTTACTTTACCGCAACATGTTTGGTATGCTTTAGGTCTCTCCACCATTTAGTTTCTTTTCCACTTAAATTATATATGGCTATATGGGCTTTCATCTCACTAGAATAGTTTTGTACTCGAAACTATTTGCTCATACCTAGAAGCCATTCTTCAACTTTCTCTATGGTGTTCATCTCTCGTTCATAGGTTGGGGCTCTTATCTTTCTTAACTCTCCTTGGATTTTGTCATCATTCCTATGTTTCTTTTTGCAAGGAGAAAGGGAATTATCACTAGAAAAACTATGATAATGTCTTTGTGGAGGTTCAAGTGTGTGTTATGATTTCCCTTCTTCTTTTAGGCTATTGGCCCATTTATGATAGAAATCTTTCTTGAATTTGTTGGTTGAATGAGTAGGTTGTTTTTGTGGGATTCCTCCCATCATGTTCCATAGTAAATCTTCATTAATTGCTTGCAGCTCTTTCCTTTCATTCATATTATCATCTTTAAAAATAAGTAATTATTCTTGCATACTTTGTATCAGTTTCACTATATCAGAATTTAATTCAACCACCAATTATTCTTCCTGTGTGAGGGTATTCAATTTTTCTTGCTCATTGTTGTGGTCTTCTATGTTCATGATCTAAATTGTTCTTTGAATCATGCAATGTAAAATGTTTAATAAAAAATGATTTCGTGTTAGTTAACACAATTTCAAAATATAATTATTTCTGCAACAAATGTTTGGTAACTCCCATTAGGCCTCTTAGTATTTGAATCTGGGCTCTGATACCACTTGTAATGCCCCTAAAAATATTTTAAAAAATTGTAGGCTAATAAGATAATAGAATCCAATGACATTGTTTAAACTTTCGTAGAATAGTACTTGGTTTGTGTACTAGTCCTAAGCGTCATAAGCAGTTTTTCCCTCTACATACTTCTTTATCGGATGATGATATGTTTATGTCATGATGTTATATTACTTGTAATGGTTTGTTTGGTTACTCTGCTTATCTACTAAATGCAAACATTTGGTCTATGCTTGTTAGTTTACATTTTACTTCTTATTTATATGTATTAATTTTTTTATGGTTTTATTCATTAAAAGGCTAACTTTCCTTTGTATGTCAAGGGGTGGATTGGCGAGGTTTATCACTAGAGTGTCCATTCAGAAAGGTAAGGATTCCTACTGCTTTAAGGGGCTTATTTATTTCATTGAGAACTAATGCAAGCTCCTACTCTTGTGCAGGTTACTCTAGTGTTGAACTCTATCTATGACCATGGCAATTAAAGACATCCTACAACACTACATCTATACTACACTATCATGTTCACGATGGTGAAAGGAGGACTAAATTCCTATGCCTAACTGTGTCTAATTCCTATATTTATGCAAGATTAATTTGAATGTAAGGTTATAGACTCTATGGTAGACATTTATTATGTTTAAGGTTTTAAAACCTTATCCACCTTGATATATATGTTTTGTAAACTTTATGGTTTAAATTGTAGGGTTTATGGCATATTCCATATGCCATTAACAACCTTGTAATAACATGGAAAATGTGGGTTCTATGGTTTTAACATTGGGAGGGTGTTGTATAAAGGATCCACAATGTGAGCATAATTATAGCACTGTGGGTTTGGATTTAGTGGTTGCTGGAGGACAGGGTGGCAACTTTAATGCTTCTAGGGAAGTGGGTGCATTTGGCCTCAAGCGTTGGTTAGGGCTGGAACACAATTCATTTGGTATATTTCTAGCTTTTCTTGGGTGGTCTCAAGCTCTTGGTAGATATGTTGTGCAATACCACAACATGCCTGCTCTCTCAAGGTAAGCCTATATCAATGGTCTGCATATTATCCTATTTTCAATTTGATTTAGTTTGGTATCTTGCATACTTCTCATGCAGTTTGTGTGGGTTTGTTCAGGTACAGAGTGTGGCTCTATGCTGGCTTTGATGGTAACTCATTAGGTGGCATGCATAACCTATTTGCGGGTAAGCCCCAAAAAATTCAAAGGCCCTTACCTCTGCGTGTTTGTTTTTTACAAAGATTTGAACTCTAGGTTGGGAGAAGTATTATTGTGCAGTTTTGATTGGTTGGGTTTGATAGTTGGTTTGGGAATCCAATGGATGCCACTGTTTTAGTCTTTCCATGGTATTTTTCGTATGTAAAAGGTTTGGGTAAATGACTTGATTGTCCATAGATGGTTCGGATCTGTGTATAAACTCATTGTGTTGCAATGGTTTTGTTAATGGTTTTTATTTATATTTAATGGAGAACTCCACGTTTTAAAATTATGGTGTGTCTTTTTTCTTTATAATTCCATTCCTTGCAATGGCACCGTGGATAGCACAAATGTGTATTCTATAAATCTTATGCATTGTATTTTAGTCATGGTAAATTCGTTGGTGTATGAGTTAATAATTATCATGGTTGGGGTTTCATCTTACGACCATGGGATTGGAAGCTTGGCTCAACCCTTTAGGTGAATACGCTGCCTATAAATATGGTTTTTATGTTTATTAATAATGTGACTGTATAATTAGTTATATGAACGTAGCTCTGTTTTGTTTAAGTTTTTAGTTTAAAAGTAGTTCTTTTGGGAAGCCTAAGAGGCGAAACCTTACTATACATGTTGTGACGTGTATGTTTTGTGTTTTAGTTGTGGTGCCTACATGATTCGATCATGGGTTGTTTTTCAATTTAAACTTGTGGTTTATTTTAGCGTTTATGTTTGGTTTTAGCCGTGGTGCCTACACAATTCGATCCATGGTTGTTTTCATGAAATATGCTTTTTATTTGGGTTGGGCATTCCATAGGATCCAATCCTAGGTGCATTTAGTTTAATTATACAGATGATAAAGAGAATGACTCTCTCTTCAGTATTTTTTTTTATATAATTGGTGAGTTTGGTTCTTTGTTTAGTTGTTTGATAAGTTTGTATGTAATTTGGCCTACAGCCAAGCCTTTGCAAGTTTCGATGGATAGGTTTTGTTAAAATAATTTGTAATGTAATTATGTGAGATTATCCCACACCCAATGCTGGATAGGAATCGATGGATGGGTTGGTTTATTAAAAATTATTAACGTTATGGTTTTAGCATGAATTTAATGTTTATCTTGAAGGCTGTCAACAACGTTTATGATATGTTGTTTATGTTTGGTTTTTAAGGTGAAAAACAATAGCATACTCGTTGGCAATAATAAATCTTCCATCGTTTTGGTTTTATGTTGAGAGTTGGATTTTAAATGTTTTGTTGGAGATATGAGATGTTGTCAGTTTGATTCTTTTAGCTTGTAGTTTAATTATTTATTTAAAATGTTTCATATCTAGTTTTAGATGCTAATAATTTTTATTTTGTCTATCATTAAGAAAAATATGTTTTAACTTTGCATATAAGTTTGAACAATACATAAAACGCTATTCATCTTAAATAACTAGGGTTTAAGACTAAGGTAAACTCTATTAGATAATTACATCAAGTACTAAGAAGATTTAAACTATAATATTCCTATCTAAAAAAATAATGGCAGAGTTTTAATGTCTAAATAGTAAACCAAACTATAATATAAAATATGTCTTTAGAATTTTATACAAATAGTTGAGGCTATTAAGGTTCTTTGAACAAAAGGAAAAACCTAGCTCAAACAATCATACAATATACAGATTTTCATTCTAGATTATAAACGTACTTTAATAAAATCTGTAAGGATGAAAGAGAAGGTTTAAACCCTCATACCTGTAATGTGTAGTTTATTTGATTTCCAGAACCCTCCACACTTATGCACATAACATTAATAAAAAAAAGGATAATTCGAACCTCAGATTTGTCAACCGAATAACTTGAAAACCACCACATTACACCTAACCATGAATCAGAACCGTTCCTCATTTCAATCAGGATCCCCCCGAGGTGGTTTCAACATGCAAGTATTCTAGAGCTCATAAAGGTAAGGTTTCACCTATCTCGAAGATCAGGTTCTATACGAGATTGCTTTCCTTTTTCGGAAAACGCTCTCCAAAATTCTCAAGATAATATTGACCAGATATTATAGAATCAGATCCCCAAGCCTTTCTTTTGCTTGGGTCTTTATAGACAATATTTTGGAAAAGGTACAGTTAAATTTTAGTTATATCAAGAATCATTTGTTTTCTTGAAATAATCTTTTACTTAATTTATGTGAAATTAATATTTATTTATCTTAACTTAGGAACTCTTTAACTAGTTCCTATTTTGACTCTTGTAGGTACTAAAATATTTAATTAATTATTTTAGTAAATAATATAACATAGATCCTTCAATTATTATTTATAGTTACTATTATTAATACATATGCTTACTCTTTCATTCATACCATATATAAACTATATATATGCATATATCATTGTTAACATTTTTACTTTGGGCATCATATAGCATGATCTTGAATAACATGGTTCTTTCTTTAGCTACTTAGTCACTTATTTTATTAATACCTTCAGGTAGGGTTGGTCAACTAAGTTAGGAATCTCTAAACCTCCTTACATATTGGATTACCTCGTATATCGTGGTAGTTCTTCAGTACTTGAAGAGAAACATAAAGTCAAATTTTCATTTAATCAACTTAAAAAAATAACTAAGATGAGGTCGATGTTTTATCATAGTTGTTTTTACTCAACATTATTAATTTTCAGTAACTCCTAGCGTTTATTCAGATCCCATACTCAACGCTAAGAAACAGGGAGTTACACCTTAGTGCAATTCCAGAGCTCCTCGCTCAACACTAATGCTAGGATGTACTTGTATGATACACCTAGGGATAGAATGGCCAAGGATCCAATGTTCCCGAGCTTATACTCAACATCAATTTGGAATGTTCCATGGCTTATGACCAACACTTCGAATTCTTATCTTTTCATGTGCTTCATAGCTTCATGATCAACACAAACGTTTCGTAATTCATATGCTCCAGAGTTAACACTCAGCACAAACATCAATTATTAATGTGCTTCAAAGCTCTCGCTCAACAAAAACATTAAATTATTCATGTGCTTCAAAACTCATGTTCAACACAACATCTCATCAATCAGGTGCTTCACGGTCCACGCCCAACACATGCAATCACATATATGCGAAATAAAAACATATGTATTGACTTACGCCCAATATATTAAGAAAATCATCATACTCATGTGCAGTGGGGTCTTATGCCAAATATAGAAAATATAACATCAAAGCAACATCACATGCAATGGGACTTATGCCCATAAGTGTTAGGTGGAAAATTTGGGATATCACATGAACATAAATAACTTAGTAAATGTCTATGTTTGGATTATAGTTTAGCATTGATGTCATAAACCCTAACTGTAGTATAAATTCCTTTTTCTAACAAAACCTACAGGCCTTGAACCCTTGACTCGTTGTGCTTTTTAACTTAGATATTAATTAGTTATAAGTGACTCCTTCTTAACTAGAATGGTTGAAAAGTGTAGTTTAGTTTTTTATGTGGTTACAAAATCAACTTGGGAAATAATGATTTATGGAATAATTGATAAGTATATAATTACTATGATATATATATTTGTTTCCATTCTCTATAGAGTTATTCTTGCATAAATTTGTATGAATTCTTTAATCCATAGTTTTGATTCTGTGTAAAACTAGTTATGTCAACCATATAGGAAGTTATAGGAATAGAAATTCTGATATTTAACCTTTCTTTGATTTGGAGGAAAACTAGTAAAGAAAATGAGATAAGAAAATATTATATGAGTGAGCTCAACGATACTAAGTAATAAGTGAGGGTTTCGACCTGTAGTGGGGAACTTAGAAATTTTAATTAATTTTAGATGTATACTATGTAAGAACTAGATGAAGGTAAAAGCATTGTTACTTAACAATGATTATTCTAATCTATGACGGTAATGATTGAACTGGAGGAAAATAATTACGATAATGAACTAAAAAAAAAATATTTTATAACATCATAGGAAATATCTACAAATCTTCTTTTATAGAAGAGATTAAATTCTGTAAAGACTAAAACATACTTCATAAAAACAATATACAAACCTATAATTTTTTTAACTTGTTCTACTTGAAGCCATCACTAATTCATAGAATCCACCAATCATCCATAAACTTCCATATACTGATTTAGGAATAAATCATCGCTAATAAACAAAACATCTTACAACATGGATAGATTTGTAGAAAAGGGACAACCACCCAAAGGAGACCATTCCTCCCAACCGTCTCCTGAAAACAGCAAATATCACTCAATTTAGGACCCTCGAGACTAGGACGAAGATGTTGTGTACATCCCACACATAAATCTCTCCAACTTAGCACTCAATAGCAGACTTAACTCTCAACAATTTAACTTTAACTATCCCCTCATCGAATTCCTTGTGTGTCTAAATTTTCATTTTGCAGTAGTCACAAGGTTCATTCACTTGGAATAGAATGTAATGTGCTTCCTGCTCAATTCGATGGTATTTATAATATTGGCTAGGTCTTTCAATTAGTTTTGAAATTAAATGAGTCACCTTCAGTTCCTCCTCTCATGAAACATGACTACAATTTTAGAGATTTTTCTTAGTTCAAGAGCTAAAAAGTGAAATGCTAGTGGTTCCACTTGTCATTTAACCCTCTACACCTGTTCATTCCTCCTAGTGGGTCAGTTAACACTCTTTCAATAGTCTCCTTCGGATAGGTGTGTCTGTATTTAATTATTTAAATAAATAAATATTCAATTACACTCATCCTTCACCAACTTGGTCATAAAAACTTTACAATAATTTTTAACATAATGTTTTTTTCAAATAAATAAAAATATTTATTTTTAAGTTCTAAGTGGGTTACATACATTTTGCTCCATCTATTTTTATCAAATACATTTTTCTCTCTGTTTACATATATATATTATTATATATAAAATTCTTAATATTTTAATAAGATAAAGATATATATAAAAATTAAAGAAACTATTTTCATATTTAAAATTAACTTTCGATTCTTTTCCCAATTAAACAAAATACATTCTACCATAAACAAAAACATGTATATTTTATTTACTTTATTTATTTGTTAGTCTAGAGAACTCAACTTGTCTTTTATTTTATATAAATTCTATATGTTACCAGACAAAAGGTAACGAATCTAATTGGCCCACGCCGTAAACTCTACAACAGTTTTGTAGCGAGTTGTCTAAATAGGCCACTTTTTTATATTTATTTTCTGCTGGTTTTTATCAGTTTTTAGTCATGAATCTTTACGGAATTTTTAAAATGACCTAAAAATACTACTAAATCTTATAGAGTGTGGGTGTTGGGGTTTTCCTGTCCCTTGATTTCATTTCTTAACTTAAAATCCTCCGACAAACAACATAAATCACAGATTTTGTGGATTAAATTCACCGAATTTCAGCAAAAAAAATCAACTGAAAGTTAAAAAGTCCTCTAGTTAGACAACTCTGTTTTGTAGCAATGATAATGTTGTACAAACGATCCACTTACAGTAAGTTGTACTTTGGTCTATACACTTTCATCTAGGTTGTCCCGAGTACAGTTCCTTTAACAAACCAAAAATCCACACAATTTCAAATCTGCTTTCCACTTTCCAGTATAAAATGAAAATGGATTTTCGCCAACAGATTCGATTAACTCATTCACTCTTCCACATCTCTGTGTCATCGAGAAGATAATGCAGCAAAATGTGGTTAAGCTTCAACAGCTAAACGGTTTTAGGCGATGCAAAAAGTTGATGCCAAATGATGAGATATTGTCATTCATATGCCCAACCAAATTACAAAAATTGCCACTGACAGACCGGCCACAGACAAACAACCAGCTTCACTATTAGTACAGTGAAATGCAATTGTGTGAATCTTTATACGATTCCAAAAAAACAGGATCGCCCATGAAACTGGACACGAAGTCTACTTAGTATGAAAATGAATGCAACTTGTTTTCAATATAATCGTTGATGGGAGTCATTTTCTAAGTCTGTGCTGTCCAAAGATGAAATTTATTGGTTAAATAAATAATGAGTCTCTAAAAATTTCACAAAATTTGACTTCAAATTTGAACCTTGGTTTTGTCTAATAAGATCTATACATGGATGGCGTTGCAAGAAGGGATTCTATAAAATGAATAATACATCACCACCCAATTTCATTTGCAAGACTTCAAATTTCAATGTTTGCATTGTCCATTAGGATTTAAGATCTATGAATTGATGTTGTTAGCCTAAAAGGATTCTATGAGAGGACAATCATTGTGGTTAGTCCATGCAAATCCATTCATAAACCACACATTTTGAGTATATGTCTCGCTAATGCAAAACCTATGTTTTCCTTATGGAGGTGAAAGCAACCATGCTTAAATCTTCATAGCTATATAAAAAAAAAAAAAGAAACAAAGTCCTAATCTAGGATATACCACTTATCCTAAGCCATTTTAGGGGAATTGAAAAAATTAACATTATCGTGTTATTACAAAAGTGGAAGGAACAACAAGAAACCAAGGATAGCCAAGTCATAAAATAAAATAAAGGTTGATATGATGTGGATTGATTGTGGTTTATTGGTTGATATGAATGCACAAGCTAGGGAAACTAACCACTTTGAAAACCCCTAAGGGTTTATGGCCCCTTGAGATAGGTGACTACCTTGTTCTTGAAGCCACGTATCAGTTGGTTATTGGTTTGTGCTCTGTTGGGATCGACCCACGTGTACTACATTGTAGCTTTACTACAAGGTGGAGGATCCTAGTTGCTCCACCCTCGATACCATACCTTCTTGTCTGGACACTTGTAGTTTTGCTCAATGGTTTTGGTTATGTGAACTAGTAAAACTGGTGATAGACTAATGTTGTTAAGTTTGGTTTTGTTTATTAAAATAGCATGCAAATCTCTTCATTGGTTTTACATTAATCTTTTTTTATGGTGAGTTACCTTTAAAGTTCAACATAATGACCTCTCTAATATTTACGTGCAGGAGACTGTCGCAAACAGACTGTGGTAAAAAGTTCTTAGTTGGACGAGGTGAGAATAAGGAGCTTCAGTCATGTTTCCTCCCTTTCCATGGTTCTAAGGCTAGTGGTATCGTGGCTTGTCCTACGTTTTCATGGCATGGTTTGGGACTCCATCTCTTTGTTTTTCTTTTGCAGTGTGAAAGTGGTAATCCTCTTTGGTATAAACATGAGGCATTTACATTTAATAACGTAAGGGAGAACCCTTTGACAATGGATTCAAAGTGACTCCAATGTTTGTTTAGTGTAGATAGTGACATAGTTTAAGTGTTTGTGATGTGTTTTGAACAATCCTATGAATGTCGCTTCAAAATGTGAAATATTTACTTTCCCTAGAAATAAAAACCCATGACGGATTTGTTAATGTATTTACCCAATCATGTTTGGTTTAACAGTTTTGTAGTGTTTTTTTTTATGAAGGCTATTTATGGTCGTGATGCCAATACCCTTTTTCACTTGTTTTGAGAAAGGGTGGTGAGGCCACTCTCATGTTTATAGGGATTTCCAAGTGGATGTTTCTATTCCTAATGTTTCAAATAAAATGTAAATAGCCTCTTAGGGCCTTTGTCGGAGTAAAAATATGTAGTCATGAATACTATCTTGTTTTTCAGTTTTGTTCCTCTTAAATGAGTTATTTAACAGGCCGTAAGTCTATGGATACTTTTTTGCATTGTAAAAGATCTATTTTACAAGGTTTAGGTCGTGAGGCCATTATTCTGTTGCTTGTTAGGTTAATGGTATTTATACATTCACCATCTAGATGTGAATAAAACAATGAATGACTAAGTATACGGCCTTTATTTTTCCTATATGAAGCTTTGAACTCTTGCTAATGAATAAAAGGTTTATAATAGGTTTTGAAAGCCGTGACCTATTTTATTGTTAAACAGTATTTACCTGTATTTTGTTTAAAGTGAAAATTTGTTAGGGTTTAGATGTTGGAGATCCCATAAATTATCTAACACCTAGCTTAAATAAAATCTTTTTTTAGTTATCAAAGGGCTTCTTGTTTGAAAATCGTGACTTTATTCAACCCTTTAACTTACATTTTTGTAAAGATAGTGTTATTAGTATAATTAATAATTATGTAAATTGTTTTTGTTTCATAACATGTACGGTAATATCGTAGATTAATGTGGATTGTTAACATGTATGTAGAGTCACTTACATTGATTTTGTAAAGATCTTGATTTGATTTCTAAACCTTAATTTAACTTTTGTACATAGTTTGCATTTCTAAAGGAACTTGTGTATCTTAACCTTCCACAAGGAGAAAATGAGAAATTAGGAAGAAAAGTAATTCTATATATTATGAATAATCAATTTGAGAATTTAAAACTACTCAATAAGATTAAATAGCTAGTATTTGATACAAAGAAGGAAACACATTGATTGTACCTCTATAATTATCCTAATCAAGACTGTAATGATTTATCCGAAATCATGAAAGTAATCAACATCATGATAACTAATTATAATATGAAGGAAAGGAATCTACATCTTTTCTAAATTGCACAGAAAATATATTACGGACTGTTACTACTAAATTTCTCTAAATACTAAACCAACTATTATGAACAAATTACAGAAATAGAATTAAGTCAGAGATAGAAAACAAACAGTTAGAACCTAGATAGTATGTAGAAGGGGGACAAACATCCAAAGGAGACTATTCCACCCAATCGTCTCGTGAAGTAGCCAAGATTACCTACTTAGGACCCCCGAGCCTGTTCACTGAACCACTAGGACAAAGATCACTAGATAATAAATAACACACACATAAATTGTTGTAACTTAGTACTCAATAGAAGACTTAACTTAGAAATTCCACTTTAGCTATCCCCTCATCAAATTTCATGTGTGCCTCACTTTTTAGCTTTGCAGCAGTCACAAGGTTCATTTGCTTGGAAATAGAATGTAATGAGCCTCCTTGTCAATTTTATAGTATTTATAAGACTTCCTGGGTCTTTGGGTTAGTTTTGGAATTAAATGAGCCATGTGTCGAGTTCCCCCTCTGAGGGAACATGACCACATTTTTAGGGATTTTGCTTCCTGCAATAGCTTGAAAGTGAAATGCTAGTTCTACCACTTGTCAACCAGCCTTCTACAACTGCTCATTCCTCCAAGTGGGTGAGTGAAAAATATTTTAACAGTCTCCTTTTGATAGGTGTCTCTTCTATATAATTATTAAAATAAATAAATATTCAATTACAGTGAGCATTGACCAACTTGGTCATAAACACTTTACAATAAATTTAACATAATGTTGTATCAAATAAATAAAAATATTTATTTTTCAGTTCTACGTGTGTTAAACCCCCCCCCTCCCCAAGTTCAACATCGTCCTCGATGTTGCTTAATTTTATTCTGAGTCTTTGTGGAAGAGAGCTCAATATTCCACCCGCGTATGAATCTCCAATTCTGAGGTTGCTTCATCTAGACTTAGGTGTTTCCATTGCACCTTTACTTGTTCAATGGTGCGATTTTAGAGAAAAAAATCTCTCTTGCCGAGAATACACTCTTGTTTCACCTCAAAATCGACTCCAGGTTCTACCTAAATAACATTTGAGTCAATCACATGAGTAGAATCATGCACATAATTTTTCAATATGGAAATATGAAAGACATGTATTCTAAGACTATGTGGCAAAGCTAACTGATATGCCACTCGCCCCACTCTTGCTAATATTTTGAATGGTACACAATACCTGGGTGCTAATTTAACACAAATACCCAACTTAAATGAGCTCTTTCTTGGTTTTACCTTAACAACTACATGCTCACCTACTTGAAATTTTTTGGTAGTTCTTTTAAGTTCTGCATGACTCTTTTGTTTGTCCTAAGCAGTTTTCAAATTGCTTTCTACCTGTTTCACTATTAGTTCTAGTTTTGTTAACAAGCCAATTCATAAAATCAATATGTCAACTCGATTACTCCATGTAATGGGACTATTACATTTCCTACCATATAATATTTCAAAAGGACTAAGTTTAGCTGAAGCTTAATAATGATTATTATATGCAAATTCAACTAAGTGCAAATAATCTTCTCATTTCTTGGGATAATCTCTAACATACATTCGTAACATGTCTTCTAGTACTTGATTGACTCTTTTTGTTTGTCCATCCATTTGCAGATGATAAGCAGAACTGAAATTCAATTTAGTATCTAGTCCTTTAAATAGAGATTTCCAAAAAATTTCAGTAAACATAGGATCTCTGTCATAAATTATTATCTTCAGAATTTTGTGTGGTCGAAGTATTTCTTTCATAAAGATGGCAGCAATGTTAGCATCTTAAAGAGTTGTTTTAACATGTATAAAGTGTGTTGTCTTTCTTAGTTTGTCCACAACTACCATTATTGAATCATTTTGTTTCTGATTTTTAGGCAAACCAGTTATAAATTTAAGACTTACGACTTTCAATTTCCAATTTGGAACTAGTAATGGTTGTAAAAGACCTGCTGAGTGTTGATGCTTAGCTTTAACTTACTGACATTGTATACACCTAGTTATATATTCAGCAACAGTATTCTTTATATTAAGCAAGAAATACTCTTTCCTCAACATTGTTATCATCTTTTGATACCCCAGATGTCTGGAATAAGGACTTTTTTGAACTTCATTTAAAATCAAGAGTTTAATTTCTAGTATGTTAGGCACATAAAGTCTATTTTTATACAACATTAAGCATTTTTCGTTTCAACTGAAATCTATTTTTACATTTTCAAATTCATTCTCACTAACGTTTTCTCTTAGATCTTGGTATTTTGTGTCCAATTTTATTCCTTCTTCCAATTTATCATCCAATTTTGTTTTATAACTACTAATGGTAGTTATAAAACTTTTTATTGCATTTCTGCTTAAGGCATCAGTCACTTTATTTTCCTTCCCTTTGATGTGTTTGATTTCAAAGTCATATTCTCTAAAGAAAGCTAACCATCTAGCTTGCCTTGAGTTCATATTTTGTTGATCAAACAAATACTTCCAACTTATGTTATCAGACATTAGCAAAAATCTTTTACCCATCAGATGATGGCACCACATCTTTAGAGAATGGATTATGGAAGCCATCTTTAAGTCATAAGTTACATAATTTTTTCCTTTCGTTTTTAATTTCCTTGATTCATAAGCAATTACGTGACCTTATTGTGTCAGTACTCCACCCAAGCCTTCATTGCATGCATCCGTGCATGCAACAAAATCCTTGTTTGGATCTGCTATCCTTAGTATGGGTGCAGTAGTTAATAGTTATTTTAATCTATTAAATTTTTCTTCACATTTTTTATCCCACACAAATATTTTTCCCTTTTTTTGTAATGATGTTATGGGATTCACAATCTTCGAGAATCCTTCTATAAATTTATTGTAATAACTCGTTATTCCCATGAATGATCGCACATCAGTTACGTCTTTGGGAACAAGCCAATCAATTATTGTTGGGCACTTGGGCAGACCCGGGTTAACGCTTTATACGTCGCACCAACAAAAGACCCACTGTGTTGGCCCTTTCGGCAACAACCTGCGCACAGGTTGCAGTCTCACCCGAAACAGCAATGGGGTGCCGCAGAATCAGGTTTCTGCATGCAGAGAGGGGGATTACTGTACCTTAGCCTTTCTAAACAATTATTATTCAACTTTCTGTTAACTTATCATTCATTCACATATAACTTCACAGCATAATAAACAAACCAAACTTGCATAACCCACTACAGGGAATCCACAGCGAAGCTTAGTATTAGCAGAGATCTTATATTATCAGATATATTCAGTTTAATGCATGAAAATAACAGAAACAGAAACAGCACAACAAAACCACGACACCAAATATAACGTGGTTCACCCCCAGTGTAGGGGCTATGTCCACAAACTGCGTTTTATTCCTCTTTCCTCAAAACCACAGTTTATCTTGCGCACTCAGCTGCAGATCTTTCTTTAGCTCTTAACAGCCGCGCACACAGCAGCAGGCTTCTGCGCACACAGCTGCAGATCTTTCTTTCTTCCTTACAAAAACCCTCTGCGCACACAGCTGTAGAGGTCGTCCACGCACACAGCTGGGACTTGTCCTTTCCTTACAAAACCAACCTTACTTGCCTTATCTTTCCTTACATCAAAAAGCCTAACCTAACCATTTTACATAAGCGCTTATTTATACTGCGCAGCTTCACAAAACCCTGGTCTTAAACCATGGGCACCCACAAACCCTAAACCCTGCATTTAAACCATGGGTTTATTACAAAAAGGGAGGGTTTTGACTTACCCTGACACCCCTAAGACTATTTTGACCCATAGCTCCACTTACAAATTTCCTAACTGACCGCGGAGTTACCCAATATGGAGTATACGCCCCAAGAGGCCCCTAAGACTCACTAGTGGCCCGTCCCGGGACACTCTGCATCTTTCTCTGGCGGGCGAATCTTCTGTGCGAGGGTCTGGAACCGACTGGTGAGATTATGCAGTATCTCATCAGTGGCTTGCTCCTTTTCCACCATCTCCTGTAATACTGAAGAAGAGTCTGTATCAGCCTTTTCCTGCGCAAAATTGTCATATGTCTTCAAAATTTTGAGCTGGCTCTCCGCAGCATTGGTCAGCTCTAAGGCTTCATCAACCAGGGGCTGTAGCGCACTTTCCAGCATTGTCACCTTCGTCCTGCAAGAATCGATTTCCTGTTGAAGTTCCTTGCTGCGTTTTACTTTAGCCATCTTCTGCATAGGTGGCAGCATCTTGATCTCTATTCGGACTGCATCGAGCTCATCCTAGCGTAACTTGATGGTTTCCTGAATCTTCCCTACATCTGGATGATCCTGTAGATTTTCCCAGGCTTCTATGCTGTCTTCCATTAGTTGTGCGACACTAGCCATGTTGTCTGATATTTTTGTTGCTGAAGCCTTGATATCCTGCTGGCACTGTTCTCGGACCTCTGGAGGAGTCTCAGGGGGAATGTGCAGTTGAAGTTCTGCAATCTGTTGCTGATATTCTATCTTCATCCGTTCCAATTCACTGTAGGACTGCTGGGCATAGTCTTTCATCTTAGCAATCTTCTGCTTTGGTTCCTCTGTTTCCTGTATGTCGGAGTCAGACAGACTCCAACATGCCTCATCTAACGCTTGCAGTAGCGTGGTTGTTGTCTGCTCGGCCTCTTTCTTCTGTTGCTCGATCTTTTGTAGGCGTGCGGCGGAAGTTTTTTTTTGCTTGATGGATTCTTCCAGTTGGATTTGTGACACTTGAGCTCGGGTATGGATCTCCTTTGTAATCGCGAGCTGTCGGAGGTGCAACTCTGACATAGGTATCTTTGTATAATCAAGCTCTGTAGTTATATTTGTCGGGGGTCGAGAATCGATGTCAGGCTGCATCAGAGTTGCACTTGAAACCTGTCCCTGGGGATCCCTAAGTGGCCCTTGCCTATTGCCCTGCTGCGGGGCCGCCATAGTGTTGCTTGCCGCAGTATTGGGTGTGGGTTTTGCGATTAGCTCTTTTAACTCTGATACCCTGGTTGCGAGACCTGCGAGGCTGGCAAGATGTAGCTCCGCGAATTCAGACCATTTTTTAGTAAGCA
>LPNX010791634.1:0-109801 GCA_001517045.1 Pseudotsuga menziesii
TAATAATCAATCATAAAAATCCAAAAGAATTGAAAACCAAGCAAGGCAGAAAACAAAGAAAACTTAAAATTACACAATAAAAATTTGGAACAACCCTAGAGATAACAGGTTCTATTAGTTGTTACTTCACCAAGGAATTACTATATTTTACTGGAGTTTGAACTACATAAAGTGTATTACTTCACCAGAGAATTAATATATTTAATTTCTAAGTGTTGAAAGTTAATGTTTAAAACTGAGAGTACAACTTTTCTACTATTATTGGTTTAGTAATGACTTTCATAAATTTGCAGGAAAAACGACACCAGTTATTAAATGAGATACGAACACTATGTGAGGCACCACATGTGAATGGCTTAGTGGAGTTTGATAGGGCTTTTTACACTCCTGCATCTGGACAAATCAGCATTGCTTTGGAATATGTGGATGGAGGCTCACTTAGAGACCTTGTTCAATCAAAGAAGCACATTCCTGAGCCGATTCTTTCTGTTATCACACACATAATTTTACATGTAAGATAATTTCGATTGTGGTTTCTGTGGCAAGGGAATTCTGTTTTTTTATTTAATCAACCTTGTGATGCTTCTTTGCTTATCTATTGCCATGACTGATGGAGAACGATTTGTTGTTGTATTTGTAGGGATTGGACTATTTACATCGCATCAGGCATCTAGTGCATAGAGACATAAATCCTGCTAATCTGCTTATAAATATGAATGGAGAGCCAAAAGTTACAGATTTTGGCATTAGTGTTGGTTTGGAGAACATTGTTGCAATGGTATTTAGTTTGTTTCAATGTTTAAGCTGATGTTTCACAAAAAACTATTCAAGTATGATTACAGAACATAAATTTTAATATATAATGTGGATATCTGTGAGGGAAATTCAGTTTTGAGCTAAGGTAGTTAACTGGTCTGATAGAAATTCTTATTCAATGAACTGTCAACGGAATGCATTTTTCAGCAGCAGATTAACTACAAATACTTCGTATGGGAAGAATGTTTACTGTTAACTGCAACTTGATTTTACCATGGTGTATGCAGTGTGGTACATTTGTTTGTACAGCCACATACATGTCACCAGAGAGTATCGGCAATGAATATTATTCATTCCTAGCAGATATTTGGAGCCTAGGACTTTCCATTTTTGAATGTGATACAGGAGAGTTCCCATACAATGCAAGCAAGGGTCCCATGAATCTCATGCTACAGGTAAAGGCTCACCATGGCATGAATTTGATTATGTAATGAAACTTTACATGAAGTTGAGTTTTTCACTATAAAAACAGAGGCTTCTGTTAATTTGATCACAATTTCCATTTCTTTCCTCATTTTAAAGGATTTCCTTTGGCATTGGATATTGTTGTAGTAAAGAAGTACCGTTTTTCATAAAATAGATGGTCTTATTGGATTTTAAAGATATAATTACTCAGTTACTGTCCAGATACTTAAAAAATGAAGGTTTCACTAGAGAAGCAGAGACTGCTATTAATTTGATCATAATTTCTATTCCTTTCCTCATTTTCTAGTTTTGCTTGGACATTGACTATTGTTGTAGTGAAGAGGTACCATTGTCAATAAAATAGATGTTCTTATTATTGGACTTTAAAGATAGAATTATTTAGTTAGTCCAAAGTATACCAATCCACTATTTAACGTCTTGCAGTGCCACTGATTTTGGTTCTACTTTTAAGAATTGCTTGACGAGATATACTTGGTCCCAAAGTTAACCTTTTGACATAGTTCAGGGAATAGTTCTGTGGTTTTGTAGGGGTTAGGTTTTATGTTTGAAGGGCTTCTTTCATTTCAACTCCTTGAAATTCTATTCTACTTTATTTTGATCCATTTCTCTAGTGGGTAGATGACCTGTCCCCTTCATGCTTTTTAACTAAATCACTTTGAGAATGATCATTTGTTTTTTTAGATTGGTGACCTAACCCCAAGGGTAGACTACTTTTGCCTAGGAAATCTGGTGTGAAAAGTAGGTAAATAAATTGACTTTACTGATAAATTATAGGTGTGAATCTTGGAAATTTCTTGGAATTCGCACTTCAATGCTAAACAAAAATTCCACCTTCTTCCTATAAGGTTTCCCAAATCTTAGCCCTAGGACTTTTTAAAATTAAAGTACCAAACAGCAGCAGAAGTAGGATACTCCACCTCAGAACAACCGTAACTTCCTGGCAATTCAAGGGGGGAATATACTAAACAATCCTATGAGTTTTCAACCCTCTAGGGGAACTTCTTATGCCTAAACCATATCTGAAAACTAATCAAAACAATAGATACAACAACAAGCAAAACAACAGGAGATGCTTGTACTATGTCTTCAATATTAGTGTCAATTCCTTTAACAATTTCCTATGTTGCACAGGGACCTGGTGCCCCTAAAAAATCCCCGTACCTTCATTGCATCCTGGGAACTTGGGGACCCCTATGAAATGTTCCTAGTCTACTGGGGATTCCATCGGGGATTTGGGGACTTGCTGGCCATATCCAAAATGTCCCCAACAGATTTTGGGACTTCCAGGAAGAGTTTGGAGACATTCCAAGTCGATTTCAGAGATGTCTGAGATAGATTTTGGAGATGTTTCGAGCATGCATCTTTAGTTTGACAATGAACATTGATGATTCCAAAATATGATCACTTATCCCATCCATATTTTTCGTATTATTTTGAATCTAAATCTGAACCTATACAAGTTGCAACTCAAAATATGGGTGGTGTATGATCGATTTTGATTTGTGTTTCTGGTGATTTAACTATTGTCTTTTTAGACATCATTACAAGCAACAAAGCCTCTATGTCAACGAATTAAGAATTGCAACAACTCAAATGTTTGATCCTTCTAGGTATTCTTCTTGTTCTTCTCATTTTTAGGGTTATCTTAGCTTTTACATATTGTACATAGGTGTCTAGAAGTTATTCAAGTCCAACTCTTACCCCATCCCAACATCAAGTACTATGTAAACAATTGGATAGTGAAGACTTAGATTGGGTACTAAACATTTGAATAAATTTCTATTCAATATCCTTATTAATCTAAAATATGAATCTAATATCTTTACAGAATGCTATCATGTATATCCCAAAGTGTTTTGTAGTGGTTTTCAACACAACTGTAAAAATCTGCAAAACCTGTTCAGAAGACAATGCTTTTTAACCCAATCCTCATAAACAAGAAATCTAAGGAAGAAGAGTTGTTATAGAGTTGTTATGTAGATTGAAAATAGTTAAACTTAAGTTTCTAAAGCTAAACTGCATTTTTCTCATGTTCAAGTGGCAATGATGGTCTCTCAACTTTTTTCTTATTTGCCTGAGCTTTTTTGGAACTAGTAAGTGTAGGGGATGTGCATAATACTGTATAGTATAGAACATTGTTCTTACAAGCAACTACAAATGTTTATTATGAATTCTAACTTCTAAAATTTTATATATATATATATCAAAGTTTTAAAACTTGGAACCGGGAGTTGAACCGGTCAAGGGTCATCTCAGACCGGAACCGGTAATGAACCGGAGCGGTTTGATTTCAATAAACCAGGCTATTAAATAATACAAAAAAGATTACAATTTGAATGACAAAAATTAAATTTAACACATTCCAAAATATGATTTGAATCCATTAGATGATTAGAGACATAATATGCAAAGTCTACTCATGTATATATGGTATATAAACCATGTATGTATCACAAAATGGCACCAAGTGCACTACATAGAAGATAGTATCGTAGTACATAGAAAAATCTCATAGAACACATATCAGAGTCTGAAAGAAAATACAATATCAATGAGGCTCTATGATCAAAATAGGCTCTACAATCCAAAAAAAAGATCAATGAGAAGTCATGACTCATGACTCATGGCTAATCAATCATCAAACTCAACATCATTGCTGGAAATAGAATGCTCAACATCAACATGTGGCTCATACTCCTTGGAGGAATCCCCCTTAGGGACATCTACGACCCTAGTACAAGCACAAGATGCATGGCTAGACCGTCTAATGCTACTAGTACTAGTACCACCACTTCCTGCAATGTTTGGATCTACACATGTATCCCTTGTAGTTGGTACTAGTGGATCTTCATCCAAAGCATCCCACCTCAACTCATCTTCAACTTCAATGTCAAAATCAAATTCAAACTCTGTCGACTGAATCTCCACTACCCATTCTGAGTTTGGATCAATATACTCCAACATAATGGGGACCTGTATTAGTTCTTTTGTTCAACAACTGGTTGCGTCTTAGCCAAAGTTTGCACTTCACAAAGATGAGATCATTTAACCATTTTTGTTCCAAACGGTTTCTCTTCTTCGTGTGAATGCACTCAAAGACAAACCAATTGTGCTCACACCCAGAAGCACTGGAAGGTTGACTAAGGATTCGAATTGCAAACTTTTGCAATTGAGCACATTGTCTACCAAATGATTCCCACCAGCTTGCTGCAGAGACAAAGTTAGTTCAACAAATTAGATTGCAAATTGAACTTAAACAACTTAAAGGCTAAATCTTAAACAATTGAACTTAAAGATTTAAAATTAAATCTTAAACTAAAACAATTGAACTTGAACTTAATCAAACTTTTGATTCTTGGAAATTTGAAATTGTTTACCTAGTTGGTCCTCATCTCTTGCCTTCTTTGCTAGGGTTTTTCCAAAGGTTCCCATGGCTCGATTAAAAGAGCTGATCTGTCTATGTATCTCCACCTTCTCACTCTCATCAAGGACCATGCGCTCTAGGAACTCATACAAACCTTCTTTGACCTCCTCTTGTCAAGGTTTGTCTAAATTCACTATATCATTTGATGTTCACATTTGCTGTTATACAAGAATTATCTGATTTATCAAGTCTTGTAATGTGAGGCATTTCTATTGGGTTTTAACTTATGTTCATCCTAAAGAGTAATACTTGTGGTAGGCTGCAACTGGAGAAGAAATATCTATAGAGGATCTAGGAGGTGCATCAGTGCATTGTAAGATCTCTGGAGTTTCTGATCATTATGTCAATGGTAATTTCTTCCCTTCCCATGCAATTTCTTGGATATGTAGAAATAACTCATGACGTTTTGGTATGTACACATGTTATAATAAATGCATATTGAAAAATGATTGGAGTCAAACGTCATATACTATATATGAGCTAGGCCTTATGCTGACTTTTCCATTGGTTAGAGATATTTCCTACATATCTATGTTTCGAGAAAGGATTTTCATGCAGATATATACCAAAATTAGTTTTTTTCCTTGAAGGCTCCAATTCAATACAAAATGCATTTTGCAGCCCTTGCTATTTCAGAGTCAGACTCACAACCATGTTTGCTTGAAAACAAGCACATGTTTATGTTTTCTATGTTAACCATTTCAAATAACCTAACAAAAAATGGCATATATGTTAACATGTTTGACCATTGACTCTACAACCAAATGAGAGTCAATGTTGGCTAAAAATTTCAGCCTACCTACCGCAGATATAGATGTTATTTTCAACTGCAAAAAGATTCTCTCTACCACATCTTGGACTATGTCTATACTAAGGGGGATGTAGGAAATATGATTAGAGTAATACATCATAGTCCAATGTTGAAATCCCTTGGTTCTTGGCCCTCATAAGTTTCACAACTGTTGGATTTGATTGTCTATACAACCGCCTGAATGGAAAGTGCATCTTTGAAATCCTTTGGACTTTCTTTCTTCTATTGCTAGGCCATTGTCTGTTAATCAGATTTTCACATTGAAACCATCATTGAGTATGGGAATTTCTCTTCTAGACTCTAGTTTTGCTTTATGGAATTTTGAAGGATTTTGATATAGAGCACAAACACATTCTTTTCAAGAAGTTTCATGTCAAGAAGATTTGATGCTAGGTTCATTGGTTTGTTGGATAGTTGTCTTTTTGTTTCAAAAATTTTGTAATCAGTTCAAAGACACTTGGGTTTGATGGAAACGGTTCCATTTCTAACACAATCACATTATAAAGCTTGCAGTACATAAGTTGTATGAGGATCCCTTACCCTCTGGAGGAATTGTGTCAGGAATAGGGCCAGTTAATAGACACTTGTGTTTGTTTGTAGCCAATGACCCTACTATCAAAGGTGGGACTTATTATCTTATTACTATTAAGAATCATCTTTGTGCACAAGAAATTGTTGCACAGTGCAATCTACCTTGCATATATCTTGTTGATAGTGGTGGTGCTAATCTTCCAAGACAAGCAGAAGTCTTTCCTGATAGAGAGAATTTTGGAAGAATATTTTACAATCAGTCACTGATGTCAGCTACAAGAATTCCACAGATTGCTTTGGTATTAGGTTCTTGCACTGCGAGAGGAGCTTATATTCCTGCAATGGCAGATGAAAGTGTTCTTGTCAAAGGCAATGGCACTATTTTTTTAGCTGGACCTCCTATTGTCAAGGTTTGTCTAAATTCACTATATCATCTGATGTTCATGTTTGTTGTTATACAAGAATTATCTGATTTATCAAGTCTTGTAATGTGAGGCATTTCTATTGGGTTATAACTTATGTTCATCCTAAAGAGTAATACTTGTGGTACGCTGCAACTGGAGAAGAAATATCTGCAGAGGATTTAGGAGGTGCATCAGTGCATTGTAAGATCTCTGGAGTTTCTAATCATTATGCCAATGGTAATTTCTTCCCTTCCCATGCAATTTCTTGGATATGTAGAAAAAACTCATGACTTTTTGGTATGTACACATGTTATAATAAATGCATATTGCAAAATGATTGGAGTCAAACGTCATATACTATATATGAGTTAGGTCTTATGTTGACTTTTCCATTGGTTAGAGATATTTCTTGCATATCTATGTTTCTAGAAAGGATTTTGGAAAGTGTTTTACAAAAACAAGTTTCCGGAAATATCTCTCTGTAAAGAGAGAATTTTGGAAGAATATTTTACAATCAGTCACTGATGTCGGCTGCAGGAATTCCACAGATTGCTTTGGTATTAGGTTCTTACACTGCTGGAGGAGCTTATATTCCTGCAATGGAAGATGAAAGTGTTCTTGTCAAAGGAAATGGCGCTATCTTTTTAGTTGGACCTCCTCTTGTCAAGATTTGCCTAAATTCACTATATCATCTGATGTTCACATTTGCTGTTATACAAGAATTATCTGATTTATCAAGTCTTGTAATGTGAGGCATTTCTATTGGGTTTTAACTTATGTTCATCCTAAAGAGTAATACTTGTGGTAGGCTACAACTGGAGAAGAAATATCTGCAGAGGATCTAGGAGGTGCATTAGTGCATTGTAAGATCTCTGGAGTTTTTTATCATTATGCCAATGGTAATTTCTTCCCTTCCCATGCAACTTCTTGGATATGTAGAAAGAACTCATGAATTTTTGGTATGTACACATGTTATAATAAATGCATATTGCAAAATGATTGGAGTCAAACGTCATATACTATATATGAGCTAGGTCTTATGTTGACTTTGCCATTGGTTAGAGATATTTCCTTCATATCTATGTTTCCAGAAAGGATTCTCATGTGGATATATACCAAAATTAGTTTTTTTCCTTGAAGGCTCCAATTCAATACAAAATGCATTTTGCAGCCCTTGTTGTTTCAGAGTCATACTCATAACCATGTTTGCTTTAAAACAAGCATATGTTTATGTTTTCTATGTTAACCATTTCAAATAACCTAACAAAAAAAGGCATATATGTTAACATGTTTGACCATTGACTCTACAACTGAATGAGAGTCAGTGTTGGCTAAAAAATTCAGCCTACCTACCGCAGATATAGGCGCTATTTTCAACTGCAAAAAGCTTCTCTCTAGCACATCTTGGACTATGTCTATACTAAGGGGGATGTAGGAAATATGATTAGAGTAATACATCATAGTCCAATGATGGATTGGACTTATGTTAGTCATTGTATAGTATTAGGTACCAAGTAGTAAGTTTGGGTTATCTATTTTAAAGAGTTGTTGTAGAGGTTTCTCACGTAGATAGATTATGATTGAGAACATAGGAGCGATTTATAAATAATAGGATCATAAACAAACTATTCTTTCCATGTACCCAATAACCTCTGCCCATTGTAAATCCTATGTGGTACCTTAATTCTACAGTAGAATTTGTCATCTGATACCAATATCATTTTTAATAGTTAAGTGTAGATACTAATAGCAAAAGGAAACTACAACAACCTTAATTATTTATTTTTAAATCTTATAACATGGATGAAGATCTACCATGCATACATCCATAATTATGATAATTTAATTTCACACACACACAAGTGACAATTTTGAAAATAATCAAATGCATAACAGAACTATAAAACATGGCATTTCAAGACATTCAAAACACTTATCTTTATGGAAATATTCCTTGAACGCGTTGCAAATGAAGGACAGTCCTCCTAACCTTGGGGCAATATATCACACTTAAATCTTTTTATGGAAAAGGCCGCATTCAAGTTGAGGCTATCATTCCACAATGGTGAAGATCCTAGGGTGTTTTGCTCAACCCACAACTTAGAAAACTCTTTGGTGCCAAAACACTCTCTACTACTATCCCTATGAAACAACACACTCCCCCCTCACTATGCACAACACTGGGAATGGGATCCGCTTCTCTGCAAGAAGGTCCCTCAAGTTATCCCAATTCCTTTCAGTGCTTCAGCATTAGGCAACCAATGAATCTCACTATTGGGACTTTAGGGATTCTCAGCTATAGGCTAACGTTTCTCTTCTAACAAACCCAACAACCATTAGTATCCATTTCCTATGCAATTGCATCAACATGCATGGAAATATAGTTCATAAGGTAACTGTCCTTCCCCTTTTTTCACCATTTTTGGTAGCAACAAGAAATGATGGATAAAATCCCCTCTAAGCTCAAATTGCAAACGTTATATTTGCATGTTGAGAAACCTCCACGCTATCTTCATGAGTATCCCACGTTTCCCCCTTTTAATCCCCCAAGATTCCTTTTAATCCCCCAAGATTAGGTTGATAAACAATGATTAAATAAATCAACCCCCATACTCATGGTTTAGGGATTTTGGATAAATTCACTAACTAAGGTTTAAAATTAAGGCTAAGGACTTAAGTTAAACAACTTACTAAGGTACTCTCCCCTTAGCCCAATTTAACTTCCTTCTCTTGTGGAAGCATAGCCTCTATTTTTCATCCTCCTTTGTTTGTAGCCATCAGGGGTTTTAATATCATAATTCAATGTACATCATTAAAATATATTTGGCCCAGAATTTTATATGAATGGCTCAGATGTTGGAGAAAATAGTATAATTTCAAACATATTGTCTTTGAATTTTGATTCAGATGATAGTGTATTAAATAGTCCTCACAATTTAGCAAATTTGCTCCTTGTTGAGACTGATAAATGCAATGGGCTGTCAAATATCAATTTCATGGAAGTCTCAAAATAGAAAGCAGTCAATATTTTTATTTGCAAGGTCAGGAGGTTCTAGAGAAAGATCAAGCCATTATTCCACTCATAATTTGGCATCGTCTAGGCAATTGCAGAGGGAGTGGGAAAATGGACAAGATGTTTTGGAAAGCACAAATGGACATGAACTATTGAATATTAATGGACTATCTAATAATTCTTCTGGCCCAAAGGTGCAAGGATTTCAGAGTAATTCAGAGGGAAGCACATTTTTGGTTCCTTCAGAGGCCAAGGGTGAGTTTTGTCTTCTTTTGTTGTTGGATATTAGTAATTTGCTTTTAATAATTGTGTTTTACCTCTTGCTAATATGGCATTTATAGCTTTTGTTTCCTTTTATCCAACCATTTTAAGTCTTTGTATTTTTCCAAGTTTGTTATCTATGGATATAGACTTATTTTTATGGATCTAAATACAAGAGATAACCATTTTCAGATGAGCCTATCTTTTAAGATCTAACAATGCACAGGGGATGTCCCTAAGTTGCACCAGGACATTACCAATGTCGTGTAGGATTGTCAGATATCCCTTGGCCATCTTGGGGACTTCTTAGCATCACTTTCCAAAATTGGTGCCTAAGAGAAAAGAAATATAAGGCCTTAGCGCTACACTCACCCACCAACACATTACCCCTTACTAAGAGACTATTCAATCTCTAATTCAACCAAGATTTAGATTTTTTTTCTTTAAATTAGCTAGGTCAGACCCTCTCTTACTCTTACTGTCTACTCTACCCTGCCTCTATCCTCCCTCAGAAACATACCCTATGTTATAATGTTGTACTAATGGTAGGTTTTGAACAATTCTTCATAAACCTTGAACTTTGTACTTGTAAATATAACTCCACACAAAAATACGAGACCCTGGTCTTAGTGAGGCTCTTATATTCCATTGAAGAAGCAACACATCCCACGTGGGGAGTCAGAGTGGAAGGCGTAAACATGCCATAGGGCCTAAAGGGAATTGGAACTTAAAACTAATTCATAATCAGATAATCAGGACAAGGCACTTTCACATTCCACTCAAGCAGGATGGAGACATGCTTTAGTACCCTTACGAAGAAATAATTTCTTGTAGGAAGTTCAAATGGGGAATATGAACCTCATCGTGATTTTCTCTATCCTTTGCTTCATCATAAATGTGCATTTCATGGTCAAGTAAATTCCTTCATTTTGAAAGTCATAAATCTTGATAAGAATATGCCTTTTATGCAACTATGCATTATAAGAACACTGTAGATTACCAGTCTCTCCAACCTTTTCGATAGGTTTAGTCAATCTCAAAAGCTTACTAGAATGTAAATTTTAGTGTAGTCTTATTTTAGGTGACCATACATTCTAAGGAAAGTTCAGTTCTTATCAATGGTTATTTCTCTATGTCAACTGTTGTCCAATCATCATGGAAGCTATTTCAAATCCTGTACATCTCAACACGGAGCTGATATATATATTGTTATACCTAATAGTTTGCAAGTTTTTCAAGTTTAATTCATGCTTAACCAGTGGTCCTGCCTTTCAAATAACTGGTATCATCACCTAGAATCCAAATATACAACCCTTTAAAGGTTTCTCTAAAGACGCAATGTTGTAGGAGCATGGTATTTCTCTTTATATTTGCAACATGACTCTTTAATTATTGAATCCACTATTAGGTGCCCTTATATCCAATCAATAATGATTCACAAAGCATAAATCCTCCATACAAAATGGTACCTTTGAAATAGTAAATGATTCAATGCTAAATACTTGCAATACTTGCAATTCCCCATGTCAAAATACTTGCAATTCTTTGAATTCTAGGTCTCGAGATCATTTTTGCAAGACATTACAGTGCATAGGGAGTCAAGTCTCTAATTTTGAAAATTATAATCATCGGGTCTCCATTAGCAATAAGTTTCTGTATTTTCCTGGCTCTTAGAATGTTTATCACTTGATTTAAAGCTAAAATAGGCTTCACGATAAGAGAAGAAACCTTTTGTAGTTTGATCACAACCATAGATCTGCTTATTATGGAACCTTCTCAAAGAAAAGGTGAATATACTTTGCATAATTTTAAGTTTATTAATTATCAAAGCAACAGGTTGTATTTTAATTTTGATAGCCCATGATGAGGAACATCTGAAATGCCTTAAAGCTCATGGATTCTTAATATTGCAGTAGACCAGAGGGAAAGTTTTGTTTCTAACTCTCTCTTTTTTATGCAGTGATGGCATTGGGTTTCGAAATCCTTTCAGGAATGACTCTTCGTTGCACTACGAGAATGATAGTGATGAAGAATCAGAAGAGGTACTCATCACTAAATCTCTTTGGTAAGAGTATTTGTAGTATTTTTATTAGCTTTAGTTACAGGGAAAATTGTACATAGCTCTCAAGAATTAGTTTATCATAAATACTAGGTACTGGTAAGTTGTAATAGTAATATTATGTAGTTTGTAGATTTATATCTATCATAAATTTGTTTGAATATCATCATTGTCAAGCAATAACAACTTCTTAAAGGGTGCTATCTCAATGGTAGAGCGCCTGCCTAATTATAGGCAGGAGGTTGGTGGTTCGATTCCTCCGTGCCCTATCATAAATTTGTGACTACAAAAATGACTAAATTCGTATATATACGACTATTAGTAGCTAATTTCCCGTATCTTAGTCGTATTTAGCTTATTCATTAATATGTTAACATCTAGTAGTTTATTTAGTCGTATATTTGGTCATTAATGGTTGCAATTAGTGACTAAATCAGTGATTAAATCAGCGACTAAATCAATGACTAAATCAGTGACTAGATCAATGACTAAATCATTAACTATCAATGACTAAATCAATGACTACTAACTCAAGCTATTAATGACTAGTGAAATACGACTAGCTATAAGATAGTGGAAATTTGCTACTATTAGTCACCGACTCAAAAATAGTCGTTTATAGCCTGATTTTAGTCATTTTTTTAGTCATTAATTTCTCATTTTCTACTAGTGTGAGACTAACCTAAGCTTCTTGTTGGTTTTTCTTAAACTCTACGCTTGTTTCTTTTATATCCAAATGAGGGCATAAAATATGCTCAACATGATGAAATGATTGTTACTGCATTTGTCTTATGGGAATGACCCATCTCCTGAAGGATACAACCTAGAAAAGTTCCCAGAAATTGACAAGAAATGGATGCCAACAAACCATTCCTAGGGAGTTCTTGGAATGGTCATTATTTTAGAAATGGTACTAGTCTTTTCTCTAAACTTTATTTTCCATCCCTTTGATCCCTTCATCATAATGAGTACCATTATCCACTAGGTGTAGTTCATCCACATTACTCTTTTGTACTCGCCATTTTTTTATGTTCAGGAAGATATTGTAGATTCTCAGTGTATGTTGTTTCCACTGAAAATTCCTTCCATAATACCTTCAACCCCCACCCCCCAACATATTTAGTGAGTGGTCTATTCCTGTTGTGCCTTACAAATCTTTAAAGACATTGGAATTAAGTTTCCTTATAGCACTCATGCTATTTCCCAGATGCATTTCTGCAATTAATTCTCAATTCTCATGCTTTTAAATGCTTGAATTGACAATTCACAATTCATTGCAATGATATAGAATCTATTTCAAGGCACGCTCTCTTTGTTTTCACTCTTGTTTCCCCACTCTATTAGAACTGATCTTATGCAGGTAACTATGGTTGTACATACATTATAACTTATATTGTGTGTAATCACATGTAGCTAGGAGCAACGGTAGAATTGTCTATCTACTAGAATAAGGTGCAAGATATTACATGTTTGTAACCAGGCTCTCATTATTTGGCTGCTAGCTAGACTAGTGGAACATTGATTTTTTCTCTAGTCATGTGCATGCACTAATGTGTATTGCTAATCACATGGCTTATCAGGTCCTGATATAACAAGAATTCCCAAGCTACATGATTTTAGGTAACCAAATTGGTACTATTACATTGTCATCTTCTAATACATGCAACAGTGTTGATGTTGATGAGTGTCCTTTTTGGTATTACAAAATCCTCTTTCTCTGTTGCCTTGTTCGACCATTAGATACTCAAAGTTGTGTACTAGTCCTTTTTACCATTATAGAGGACTCTGTAGGTTAGGTTCTCAAATTCTTAAAGGGTTCTAGCTCAATGGAAGAGTGCCTGCCTTACAAGCAGGAGGTTGGTGGTTCGATTCCTTCATGCCCTAATGATATTATAATATTAGTTAAATACTAAAAATGACTAAATTAGTGACCAAAACATGAGAGACACAAAACTAGGCATTAAAAAGGATGCAACACATGGTGCTAATGATGAATCCAAACATGGCGTTGATATGGTAGCAAAATAAGACGTTACTTTGGATGCAAAACATGGTGCTACATAGGAAGCAAAATATGGTGCAAAAATAGAAGAAATATTTGGCGTCATTTTGGTAGCAAAACATGATGCAAAAAGGAAGCAAAAATTGGTGCAAATTTGGAAGCTAAAATTGGCACATATTTGGAAGTAAAACATGGTGCAAAATGGGATGCTAAGGTGGTATCAAAAATGGATGCTAATTTGGATGCTAACATGGTGCTGTTAAGGATGCAAATATGGCACTAACGGGGTTGTCACTTAAGAAGCAAAAGCGGACACTCGCTAGGAAGCAAAGAAGGATATTATTTAGGAAGCAAACCTCGACGTTGTTTAGGAAGCAAAGTTGGGCGCTATTCTGGAAGCAAACCTTGACGTTGTTTAGGAAGCAAAGTTGGACGTTATTCTAGAAGCAAAAAAAGAGACGCTATTTTGGATGTCATAAAGGATGCTATTTAGGAAGCAAAAAAAGACATTTTTTGGGACGCTTTAAGTTTTGTCCATGACGCATCCCATTTAGCATCTAGTTTGACCACTCAATGTAAAAAAAAATTACACTAAAAAGGGACGCTAAATGGGATGCTAATTCCAGGATTTGTTGTATTGGACATTAGGATGGCCATGCAATTCTATGCTATATCGAAAAAAAAAATATTCTAACTTTCTCAGAATTTCTCAGAAAAAACGACATCCGTTGAAATCAACTTGAGTTACCGTGCAACACAACCTTTTGTTTTCCCCTTTTCACTTTTTTCAAAACTTGCGACTCAACTTTCTTGCGATGGAATTTACTGCACAAAAGAATTACTACACAGAGTTAATGTGATGGACTCTTCACCTGAGACAGACTTTTACTTTCGCTTCGACCCGCTTTCACTGCAACATGAATTTGGTTGCGACCAACTCATGTGTGAACAAGTTTTCACTTCCGCACAATAACTTTATATTTCCTAGTCTAAGGACTTAGGAATATGAAAAACACTTTTCACTGTGGTAACCTAGGATTAACTACAACACAACTATATTGTTAATCACTCACAATATCATATAAGAAAATAATAAACAAGATTTGTGTCGAACCTCTACGCGTAAAACTAGAAACTTGCGCTTAAAACTAGGAACTTTTACACAGTGAAATAATTATGAATTATTTGTGTCTTTCACTCACAGTAAATGTAAACAACATTCACTTAGGTAAATATGGAGAAGATGTGCAGCTATCTAAAACATTCATTCAACAATAAAATTAAGGATTTATATTTCATGTGACGGCATAACAAAACTTACAGCCGTAAATACAAACTTGGTAAAAACACAAAAGCTTGAGCTTCAAACTCTTTAGTGAGTTTTCCTTCTTCTTCTTTTGTTGCACTTATCTTCTCTATTCTATTCTACTTATCTGTCTCTTTTTTAGATTTACAAACTCATACTTCATATAGAAAATTTATGCCGACTAGCCGACTTAACATTTAAAGACTGCAATTACTCTCTACCTAGAAACTTAGCTTCAGCAACTATATTCTACTGTCTTATATATGAGAAATCTGAACTCTTTATCTTGCCAGACTCTCTAGCACTTTCTGAATTGCTACAGACTCTGATAGAGTCAGGTGATATTGGATTATGGATCAGCGAGTAATTAATATTTCCAACACTCTGCCTTAATTATGAGTAGATTTAAAAAACAAAATGTTTTTCAGGGTAGAAAACATGCTCTGTTCATGACAGATTTCACTGTATAGAACTTGTCATTCCCAAATAACTTCGGAGATATTGAAATGTATCCCTTGCCAATGGTTTTGCAAAGATGTCTGCAAGTTTATCTTCAGACCTGCAAAATTCTAATCAGATTTCTTTGTTATTCACCAGCTCTCTTATGAAATGATACCTTGTGTCAATGTGTTTTGTTTTCTTGTGAAACACATGATTCTTCGACAAGGAAATGGCTGAATTGTTTTCATAGAAAATAGTTGTTGGTTCTTGCTGGTTCTATGAGAGATCTTTTCACATTTTTCTCATCGAAACAGCTTGACATGCATCGCCTGTAGCTGTGACATACTCTGCTTCTGCTGAAGATAGAGTTACTATGTGTTGTTTCTTCGAAACCCACGAAGCAACACCTATACCAAAATGAAATGTGTACCCAGATGTGCTTTTCCTTTCATCCGTGCTTCCTCCGTTGTCACTGTCAGTATATCCAATGAGTTTAAAATTTTCTAAAGTTGAATACATTATGCTAAGATCTTTTGTACCACTTAAATACCTCAGAATTCTTTTACATGCTTGCCAATGTGAGTCTTTTGGTGACTCCATGAATTTTGAGATCGGACTTACTCCACACATGGTGTCTGGTCTTGTAGCTATTAAATACATAAGGCTACCAACAAGCCATTTAAACAACGTAGGATCTATAGTTGATCCATCATTATTTTTGCTCAATTTGAAACCTATTATTATTGGTGTTGGGGATGACTTGCAATTTGACATATTAAATATTTTTAAAACCGTGTTTGCATATTTAGACTGTGATATAAATATACCACTTTCAGACTGCTGGAATTCAATGCCCAGAAAGAAGTTCATGAGCCCCAAATCCGTCATTTCAAATTCACTTTCCATGAAACCACTTATACTATGAAATGAGAACTCGACACACTTCTCATTTCTCTCTCTCCTAATTTTAGTAGCTATTTTGACCTCCATTTCAAAAAAGGTTGATACCAGTATCACACATTTTCATTTTGAGGCATTTTTTTGGGCCTTTGAATCATCTTTGACGTAAAATATTTTTATTTCTATTTGCAAGTGTGTTTTTTAGAAATTTAAGAAAATAAAATACATTTAGAAGCAAGCTATAATGAAAAATGTATACATTTTGCAATTTTTTCTTTAAAATAAGACATTTTTATGGACAAAACAAGACATTTTTATTGACAAAATTGTAAAAATATCCAAAAAATAAATACATTTAAAACCATTTCAATAGATTTTTAGAGATTTTTTGTATAAAAATTATATTATTTCATATTAATTTTCAAAAAGTGATGATTCAGATAAATTCAAGAAAAACTATACCATATATTTGTAAATAACATATTAGAAACAATATAGAGAGAAATTTTATTTCTAAAATAAATTCTAAAACTCAAAACATTACTAATATATCTTATCAAAAAGTTATCAAATTTAACATTTTCTTCAAGACATGAAACAAATCAACAATATCATAGAGGCCAAATTATTCATTGAAATTGGAATTTTCTGAGCTTGCCTTTCTTCAGGGACATCAATGTCCTCTTCCATTGGGTCTTCTATGTGTGTAAGATGCCCAAAATCCTCCTTTCCAAACATCCCTCCTAAATGGGGTTGAGGCTCTTGTGACATCTTCGCCACAAGCGTTTCACTAAACTCCCCTTTCTTCAAACCAAGTTCTTACAATTGATGTAGAAGAACTTGAATAGCATTAATTCTTTGCTTGATGTAATTGCATTGCAGTGAATCATTATCAATGGATATGCAATTTCTTCTTTCTATAAGAAGCTCACTATTGTTATACCTAATAACCAAAAAAAAAAAATAGTTAAGTCAAACAGCATAAAGAAGCATACTTAAAAAAAATAATGAAGAAGAAAAAAAATAATAAAACTTGAAATATGCTTTCATATGTAATATCAAAAATTTTACATGAACCCATGAACAAATCTAAGACCGAATGTCCCTCTCTTTAAAATGTATCTATGGTATAATTAATCAATGCTTGTGGATTTCGATATATGTATACAATCACTCCTAACACCCTAACCCTAACATCAACAATACATTATTATTTTTTAATTTAACCCCCCTCCTCCTCCGTCCTTGAGCAACCAAGTAAAGGAACTCCATGCTGGAGGATGAGGGTACCGTAATGGGGGTAGATAATGGTAATAAAGATGAAATTCAATGATCAACTTGTTTTTTGTCACCTACTCTCATGCTTTAATTTCATTAATCACTACTCAAGTTTCCTTTGATCTTTAGTGCATTTGATCATTCTAAAAAACGACGGCATAATGATCTATATTTTTCAGTTTTATGTTTGTTTTGGTTTGTGGATGAGTGGGACTTTTTCATTCAACATGCATAAATGATTTCAATGAAATGAAATAAGAAAAAATACTCCACAGATCTTCACATTGAAAACCTCGCACCTTGCAATTCATTAGATGAACTCACCAATTTTATAAATGTGCTTAGGAAGTGGCATAGTATTAAATGGAAACTTATTAGCTAAAATACCATGAAAACGACGTGAAATCCCATATTCTTACTTGGAGATTCATGATCACACTAATCCAACTTTGATTATATATGGATAATCACAAATGTGCTAAAAGTCCCTATAACATCAAACATTCAAATAAAAATGGAAGTTAAAGTCTTTTAGATGAATAAAACATTTCTTACTAAAATATTATACTTTGAAATGGTAAAAGATAAAATGAATAAAACCATTTTTATTGACAATGTTATTAGATGAATTAAACATCTCTTATTAAAATCAATATTATACCTTAAAATGATAAAAGATAAATGAATAAAACCATTTTTATTTACAAGGTTATAGTTTGAGATGGTGAAAAATAAGAGATAATTTAAATTATAATATATGAAATGTGTGAGAATCAATAGACTAAATTAAAATAATTAAACGTGAATTTTTATGATTATTTGGTAAGCAAATTTTATGACCTACTCTGTTAAAGGGAAATTGCATTCATTGAAAAAAGGATACCTATTCATCTTTGGAGTTTAATTCATATTAAAGTCTCAAATGTATTCCAATGTTTATAAGGCTACCGTCTAAAATGTATTCCAATGTTTATGAGGCTACTTATTCATCTTTGAAGTTTAATTCATATTAAAGTCTCAAATGTATTCCAATGTTTTTGAGGCTACCTATTCATCTTTGGAGTTTAATTCATATTAAAGTCTCAAATATATTCTAATTTTTATGTCCTTCCCTATTAATGGTGATGTCTTGAATGTCAATGGATTTCCAATGGACCATAAAAACCAACTTATTTAAAGTAAATAGAATAAGTCTATCCATAAGTTAATTTTAATTAAGTGATATTTAGTAATTTTTTTCATAGTTTATCTAGGTCGACCACAATATGCATGCAACGGTTGTCAAGTATGAATTCATCATACATTTTTGAAGTCGACTATAATACGATAAAAAAATTGTAATTTTGTCCATAAAAATTTATAACTTTTGTAATTTTCAACGGTATAAAAAAAATTGCATGTCAACAGTTGAAAATTACAAAAGTTTTGGTGACATCTAAGATAAACGTGGGCAGAGTCCAGCCATAAGTATTTGATGGAAAATGTAGTTATTCCAAATTACGTGAAGAAAGACCGTCCTGGTTGAGAGAGTCTCCATGAATGTACTGAACAAGTTATTGGTTGATGAATGGTGGATACTAACTATACATTTAGGCGATCCTAACATGGATCACAAGTCCCCTGAGTGGGCGTAAGACACGTTGATGCTAAAGCTATTGCACCACTTGTGGGGGAGGAGGGATGCTGGAAAGGTAAGAGGGAGCATAGCTCTTCTCCCTCCTCCCTTCCCTAGAATACAGGGACACACATTGCAATGCCTTAAGTTATTAGTTGATGAATGGTGGATACTAACTATACAGGTAGGCGATCCACAAGTGCTCTGAGAGGGCGGAAGACACATTGACGCTAAAATTGTTGCACCGCTTGCGGGGGAGGAGGGACGTCGGTAAGGGAGGAGGGAGCAGAGCTCCTTTCTCTTGTGCGTGAAAGGGCCTCCCTTCATCAGCGACACAATTCTAAGAATTGTGCCCCCGATGAAGGGCAGCCCTTTCGTGCGTAAGGGAAGGAATCTCCACTCCTTCCTCCCTTCCCCAGAAGACATGGACACACATTGCAATGCCTTATGTTATTGGTTGATGAATGGTGGATACTAACTATACAGGTAGGCGATCCACAAGTGCTCTGAGAGGCCAAAAGACACATTGACACTAAAACTATTGTACCACTTGCGGGGGAGGAGGGACATCGTGAAGGGAGGAGGAAGTGGAGCTCTGCTCCCTTGCATGCGAAAGGGCCACCCTTCATTGGCGACACGATTCTCAAAATCACACCACCAATGAAGGGTGTCCCTTTCACACACAATGGAGTGGAGCTCCACTCCCTCCTCCCTTCCCTGGAAGACATGGACACACATTGCAATGCCTTCTATTGTTTCTCATGTTTTCTGATTGCAGTTACTCTCATTGAATCAATCTACCTAGAATTGGCTCCATCTTGGGGGCATACTTTTCCAATAGACGGTTCGCAATATATATAATAGAAGCATTATCTCTCATTTAATCAATCTCCCTAGAATTGGCTCCCTCTTGAGGGCATACTTTTCCACTATACTATTTGCAATATATAATAGAAGCAATAGTGGAGGACCTCGGTTCCCCCTATAGAGACCATCTTTCCAACCTCATGTAAGAATTAAACGAAAAATTTGTAATCAAATACAAATTTATAATGAATAGGAGCATTTAGTAATTGGAACCGAGAAGGTTTCCTTTCCTTTCCTCACAGACTCCTGTTAGATTTTTAACATTAAGCTAGAATTATATTAGGATATTTAACTGAAAGAATAACAAGAACAACAATCGAACACAAGAGACAATGAACACATTGTTTTTCCTCGGGGAAACCATAAATGGAGAAAGCCCCGCAACTTCCTCAGAGATAGAATCAACACCAAAAGTAAAACCCCAAAACAGTAAGATGATCTCTCGACAGCAGTAGCCTCTTTCTTCCTAGCCCCAGTAGCTTCTTCTTCCTCAAATATGCACTACAACTGAGTGTGAGTGATTGTGTGATAAATAGAGAGACTCAATCTCTATTTATACTAATTCCCGACTTGACAATAACCTACTAGGGCCGAATTCTCTAGGAGAGTCTAATAACCCTAGTGCCCTAGAATGGCGGGTACTTTAACCCTTGATCAATTCGAGGGTTACCCACAATGACCTGAAATGACTTGTTTACATTATAGAACCTCCCGATAGGAACATCGGGGCATGACATGACTCAAGTACATTACAGACACATCTCGGAATAAACATCAGGGTACAATACATAAGATATACGGATGAATGCATTCCAAAGTTACAAATACATTAACACTCCCTCTTAACTAGGAAGGTATTCTCTCGACATAATTTATCAGCACGAGTCTTCTTCTCTGTATCATCTAGATCATCATCGAGTCCTCGTCATCTTCAATTCATCTTCATCTTCAGGTTATCTTCATCTTCAAGTCATCTTCATCTTCGAATCTGGATCATCAATGGAATATCATCAGTGGATCTGGATCATCATTGGAGCATCATCATTGGATTTGGATCATCACTCGATCTGGATCATCACTGCCGGATCATCATCACTGGATCATCATCGCGTGTGCTATCTCATGATTCTTCTTTTCACAAGAAGTTCTACAGAGCCATCCCTTTTTCATGTTGGTTGTAGGCCTAACCTCCATGTAGGTCTTCTTCATCCCTTATATCTAACACTAAGTCAAAATGGCTCATCCAGCACTTACATTTGACCATGAGAGGAACACATCCATCACCATGTCAGAAATGCATGCCTAGCACTCACATCCGATCATGCGGGAACACATCCCACAACCCTATCAAAAAGGATCAGCACTTATATCTAGCCATGCAGGAACAAATCCTGCAACCTTTCTAGAAAGGATCTGCACTTACATCCAGCCATGCAGGAACACATCCTGCAACCTTGCTAGAAAGGCTCTACACTTACATCCAGCCATGAGGGAACACATACTGCAACCTTGCTAGAAAGGCTATGCACTTACATCCAGCCATGGGGGAACACATCCTACAACCTTGCTAGAAAGGATTTGCACTTACATCTAGCCATGCGGGAACACATCCTGTAACCTTTCTAGAAAGGATCTCAACCCTAGGTTGAGGGTTCCTGGTAACTGACCAGGTGCCTCCATTCTCCGAGAGAATGAAATCAGCCCTTATATCTTATCAAGTTTGATAACATCCCTCAATCACATTAGAATGGACATGCACTCATATCTGATCATGTGAGAACACATCCCACAGTCATATCAGAATGGCCCTCAGTCCCAGACTGAGCTTTCCTGGTAACTGACCAGGTGCCTCCATTCCAAGAATGGAAATAGCCCTTATATTTGATCATGTAGGAACCAATCCTCCAGTCATATCAGAATGGCTTAGCACTCATATCTGACATGGAAGGAGCCAATCCTCTCACCATGATATAATGGCTCAGCCCTTACATCTGACCATGGAAGGAACAATTCCTCTCACCATGTCAGAATGGCTCACGGACTCATCACTTCCCCTTGGAAGGAACCTCGATCTAGAGAAAACCAAGATTCTCCCTGAAGTACTCAAACTTCACTCTGGCTAATGGATTCATCAACACATCAGCTATTTGTTTGTCCTTCGCAACATACTGGAGCTAAACTGCTCCTCTCTACACCATATCCCTAATATAGTGATACTTGATCTCGATATGCTTCGACTTGTCATGGAACACCGGGTTCTCTGACAACTTCACACAACTCTGGTTGTCGCAATATATATAGGTAGCATCCAACTGGAGATCAAATAAATCAGATAGTAGCTTCCTCAGCCATACTTCCTCACAGCTAGCTAAACAAGCTGCGACATACTCTGCTTCAGTTGTACTCAGTTCCACATAGGATTGCTTCCTGCTAAACCACAAGATCACACCTGATCCCATACCGAAGCAACACCCTGAAGTGCTCTTCCTATCGATGGCACTGCCTGCCCAATCTGAATCAACATAACCCTCCAAGTTAATCTTCTAATTCACCTCATACTTGAGCCCATAGTCAACTATACCCTTTAGGTACCTCAAAATATGATTTGCAGCAATCAAGTGAACATGTCTCGGATCTGTCAGGAACTAACTCAAAGTGTTCACAGCAAAGCAAATATCTGGTCTCATGTTTGTCGGGTACATTAAGGACCCAATCATTTGACGATACATCATAGCATCAACTGCTTCTGATGAAGCATCACCCAATAGCTTCAGGTTCGATGCCAAAGGTGTGTTCATGGCCTTGCAGTCCATCATCCCGAATCTCTTCAGGATCTCTACTATATATTTCCCTTGTCCTAGGAAAATTCCATCTGCATTTTGCCACACCTCCATGCCTAGAAAACAAGGCATCATACCCAAGTCCTTCATTTCGAACTCAGCAGCAAGCTTCCTCTTCATATCAGCAATCAACCCATCCATACCTATTACAAACATATCATATACATTAGGAGCATCACTGGGTTACCATCTTCAACCTTGTAGTAAAGGTTGGAATCTGCTTTACTCTTGGTAAAGCCCAAACTAGATAGAAAGTTGTCAATTATGTCGTACCATGTCTTGGGTGCCTATTTCAAACCGTACATGCATTTCTTCAATCTAAATACATGAGACTCTCTATCATTTGTGGCTGCTCCACATACACTTCCTCTTCCACTACACCATTCAAGAAAGTAGTCTTGACATCCATTTGGTGTATCTTCCATTTCATTACTATAGCCAGAGCAAGTACTGATCTGATGGAAGTGTATCTGGCTAAAGGTGCAAAAGTTTCTTCTTAATCTATTCCTTCTTTCTGGGAGAATCCATGAGCAACAAATCTTGCTTTATATTTTTCTATGCTATCGTCTGCAGCATTCTTGATCTTGTAGATCCATTTGGAAGTTACAATAGACTTCCCTTCTGGTCTTGGTACAACATCCCAAACATCATTCTTCATGATCGATTGATACTCTTCGATCATAGCATCCTTCCATTATTCCCGTTCTGCCACTTCTTCATAATTGGAAGGTTATTTATCAATGAAATCACATAATAAGGCTACATAACCAGAGCAAGACCTGGTTCTCTTTATTTCTCTATGATTCTCTTCTGGAACCCCATATCTTTCCACACCTTGGATAGATTCTTGTACCCAATCAGGTTTCCTCTTATGAGGATTCTTCCCTTGAGGTGGATCTACAGGTTCTTGAGGTTCTTCAAATTCTCGATCTTCTTCTTGAGTTTCTTTGTTCATGGTTGTATCATGAATTCTGGGTGCTTCTAATTCTTCAAGTTCTTCAGCAGGTCTCTTTCTGGATTTGTTGTAGGCTGAGTCTTCGTCAAATGTTACATCCCTGCTGATGTCGATCTTCTTGAATCTTGGGAAGTATATTATGTAAGCCTTCGAGATTTCAAAGTATCCCACAAATATACCCTTCTTTCCTGAAGGATCTAATTTTGTCCTCTTCTCTTTTGGAATGTGTATGTACACTCGACGGCTGAATATTCTGAGATGGTTGACTTATGGTTTCTTACTAGAAAAGACTTCTTCAGGTGTCTTGTTCTTGAGTACTCTGTGTGGAGTACAGTTCTATACATACACTGTTGTTTTGGTAGCTTCCGCCCATAGATGCATGGGAAGATCTTGATCATGAAGCATATCCATTGTAGCTTCCATGATCATTCTATTCTTCCTTTCTGCGACCCCATTCTGTTGTGAATTGTATGGAGTAGTTAACTCCCTCTTAATCCCTGAATCTTTGCATAATGCTTTGAATTCATTTGAAGTGAATTCTCCACCATTATCTAATAAAAAAGTATTGATCTTATTTTCTGTGTGGTTCTCGATCAAGGCTTTGTATTCCTTGAACTTGTTGAATACTTCATCTTTGTTCTTCATGAAGTAAATCCATGTCTTCCTAGAAAATTCATCAATAAAAGAAACACAGTATACATAACTGCTTAATGAACTTGCTGACATTGGACCACATACATCCGAGTGAATGATTTCCAAGATTCATTTTGCCTTGCTCTCGCTACTTGGAAATGTCTTCTTTGTGTTCTTTCCTTTCGCACATCCTTTGCAGACTCCATCATGTTTTTCCTAAATTTCTGGAAGACCTTCAACAACTTTGCTTGCAAGTGGTAGTGCTCTGTAGTGAACATGTGCAAGCCTTCTATGCGAAAGTTCATTTGGCTCTACTGTGTCATGGACTAAAGCTTGTTTTGGATGGCCCTTCAATTTGCATAGACATCCCTCTTGTTCCCCAATCACTACTGCATCATCAATAGTCTTTCCCTTTGGCCACATGAGAACTTGTCCATCTATAAATGAAACCCTCATGTCTTTTGCATCTAATGCATATATGGAGAGGATATTATTATTTAGTCCTGGTAGAAACAATACATCTTGCATATTCATAGAATTTCCAGAGTCTAGCTTATAGGAGGATTCCCCACTACCTTTTATTGGATATTGGTAGTCATCTCCAAGTTTCAACTTGTGTGGTGATTCATGTTCTGATAGTTTCACAAAGGATTCTTTGAATCCTGTCATATGTTTGGAAGATCCACTGGCTATAAGCCAATCATTGCTTCCATGTGTAATGTTTCTCGTGAGAGCAGAAATCAAAACATATTCTTCATCACTTGAAGAATCATCAATTTCTTGTCTGAATCTCTTTGTGGAAGGTTCAACATCCTCTGCAGCATGAGCATGGTGTCTTCTCTTGTTTCCCTTCTTCTTATGGGAGTTAATCTTGTTTCTAGGAAATTCTTTGGCAAAGTGTCATCTTTCATCACATGTATAGCATCTTAATTTAGATAAATCTTTTCTAGTATTATCTCTCTGGTGGAAGTTCTTACTTCTGGAGTTATGAGAGCTTCTTCTGATTTTCTTGGAGTGAATTATGAGAGCTTGATCTTCACTTCCCATATTTTATTCTCGGGCTGCTATTCTTGCTTCTTCTTGAGATAATTCTTCCCATAGTCTGCTGAACTTGACTAACTTCTTTTTGGCACAAATTCCTTAAATAAAGGATTCCCATGATCCAGGGATACCATTCAAGGTGGTCATTACAATCTCTGCATTCTCCACTTCTTCATCTACTGCTTCCAGTTGTTCCTTGATTTGAGAGACCCTTGTAAAGTAAGACTGGATGGTCTCTGCATTCTATATCTTTACATTCTTCAGTTGGTTTCTCAGAGTCATCTTCCGGTTTATGTTCTTCCCTTCAAACAATTTGGTTAGGGCATCAAACATAGATTTAGGTGTCTTTAGGGAGGACACATGTGGTATGAGGTGATCCTTGATTGAATCAACAATAATCCTCTTTTCCATAACCAAATTCTTCTTGTGTAAGGCCTTGGCCTCATATCCCTCTAGAACTAGAACCTCCTCATTGATATAGGAGTCCAACTCATTTTCTTCCAGGACTAGGGAGATCCTATACTTCCAGGCTCAGAAGTTATCAGCTCCCTCAAGCTTGGTATGATGAGACATCTTAACTGAGAACCTCAAATGGAAATACAAAATATTTAGATCTTACCAGGTCAAAATGTCGGATCTGGATTTGGAGTTGAAATTCTGCAGTGCTAGTTTAGGAGCAGTTTAGGGTTTGACTTTTCCAGAGTTCTGTCCAACCAAATTCTTTGATCTTGATCTCTAAACTCCAGTTGTGATTTTCCCACACTCAGTTAGCTCCCATGTTAGTCTAGGTTGGTAGATTCAACCATCCCTTTAGGTATTCGAATTATTCCTTGATGTTGTATTGTATATTCACCCATTATGATGAATAATATTTTATGAAATATTTCTCATTTTTTCTTCAACTCATTGTGTAATAGAAATTATTCTTCTTCTCTTATTTCTCTTGTGCAATCTTAGTAAAGACTATTTATGTCCGATGATATGCATGTCAAAGTCTAATAGACAGTGATCATCAAAGATGGAGGGACTGAGGGAGGGATATGGAAGGAGAAATAAAGATACAATTATTGAGGGATGAAGAGAGAGAGGGATGAAAGGAGAAAGGGGGGAGGGGAAGGAGAGAGTTGGTGAGAGACAGAGAGGGATGGACATGTAGGGAGGGAGGGGTGGAAATGGAGAGGCATATAACATGTCTTATAAATAGTGTGCACATTTTGTATCTACAAAACATGTAGGTCATTGCAAGCTAATGAGGGTTACTTTTGGCACATTAGATGCAATAGAAAATTGAAAAATCAGGCATCCCTCAACTTAATTGTTTTGTTTTAGAAACTTACACAAAATATCTTGCTTTGAGTAAAAACGATTAAATGTAGGAAATTGAATCACGTTTCCAAATATATAAGATTTATGTATTGAAAATTTTTATAACTGTGTCAAGTTTCATTTTTTCTAGTAGTCACTTTTTTTTAAGGAAAATGATAAGGTATATCTTTTTGTGGGTGCAGTCTTTGAGGGCCTAAATAATGCTTTCAGGATAGAAAAATTTGCATGCATGTAGAGAACATATAAAGCTAGTGTAGCGCTATTTTTCGAAAATAAAATTAGTAATTTTTATTTTTTTTATAATTATCTAAGTGATCATTCCACAAAAATGGTATGTCTTTTGTGGGTGCAACCTTTGAAGGTCTTAGTGAAATAATCATGAAATGGGTTTTTTATAGAATGTAGAGGTCATTTTCTTCTAGTGCACCATATAATTATTTTTAAACGATTAAAAATTGAAAAAGTAATGGGAAAAACACTAACAACATGTATTTTGAGTTAAGGAGTTAGGGTGACAATAGAAATTGAAAACACATAGGAAAATGTTGAAGTAGGGTTTTTCCAGAAATTCCACAGTAGAAATTTTTAGTCAACATTTCGATTCCGAATTAGAAAAACCCTACTACAACATAACTCACTGCAGAAACTTACAAACTGAAATTGCTACCCTGTATGGAAGGGACATAGCCAAGGAAGATTGCAGGCTAGAATCGACAAGGATTAAAATTCAACACAGAGATGCAGATATGGAATTCTTAAAAAGGTGTAGAGATACCAGCATTCTTCCAAAATTTTCCATTGTCAAACACCATTTAATAAATTACAGTAACAACCGGGCATTCGATCGCTTGGGATTTTCCATTGTAAGAGGGGAAATTAGGAGAACAAGCGCCACTTTAAAAAATTTATCAGACCTATCATTGAAGCTTCACCTTAAACTAGTGCATTTACTCAAAGTTGATCTCTAGACCATGTTGGATGCATGTGCAACACTGAAGGTTGAGAAGGAGGGCTGCGTTTCAAGGAAAAAACAAAATAGCAAATATGAACAATTGATTAAAAATGCACATGGTCTCACTGATTAGAGTGACAAGTTTGAGAATTTACTAGATCATACAACACATAGGACAGCTTCCAATCATGCACGCATGCTAAGGTGTGTGATGGATAAAGATCGAACAGCGTAGGAGGTAGATATTCCTCACAACGACAAGCTGTAGGTGGATATTGCTCACATCGACAAGCTGGAGAACAATACACTTTTGAATAGGTTAATAGCCTCACATGGGTTGAGGAAGAATACCTCCAGAAATCAATGTGATTTTGATCATCTACGCGAGCTGGAGTGAACTACAAGTGGATTGGAGAAGGCCCCCATCCATCCACAGTGTTTGGGAAATGAAGATGATCCACAACATTTTGCAAATGAAGAGGATCCATGCCATTTGGAGGATGAGCATTCACGGCATTGTGATATGGCCAATGAAGAGGATCCATGCCCTTTAGAGGATGAGCATTCATGGCATTGTGATATGGAAAATGAATAGGATCCACGCCATTTGGAGGATGAGCATTCACGGCGTTGTGATATTGCAGAGAAACCATGGCATGATAACGCTGGGCAACCATGGCAGGATAAGAATATGGATGTAGCGCATCCACGGTTGTTAGGTAGTAAGCTTGAGGCACTTCCAGGTGGCTTGAAAAACACTACCAGTAAAAAGGTAGTCAATTTCTCTGACCGCGTACTCAGCATTGAAGAATACAATGTTCTTACAAAGGGTCTAGGTTTTTACATTGCTCCCAAAAGAATCCCGGTAGAAAACATTATTTGTAGCATAGAAAATGCCATCCAAACCTTGTCCGAGGATGCTAAAGAAGAGGTGAGGCAAGACTGTGCAGTCATCTTGAGAAAATCAAGAACACCGAAGGATAACCTTAGAAGAGGAGAACGAGAAGCCTTAAAAACCTTAGGAACAATGAGCACATTGTAGTCCTCAAGGCTGACAAGGGAGTAGCGACTGTTCTCCTGAATAGCAAGGACTATGTGTCCAAAATGCTCGATCATCTTAGCTCAAGCGACAACTATAAAAATCTAAGCAGCAATCTGATTTCTAGAATCCTGAGAGAAGTCAAGAAGGTCATCAAAGGTTCTAGTCTTAATGATAAAAACAAGAAGCTCCTCTTGATGACAAGAGAAATCACCCTAAGAATTTATGGTTTACCCAAGATTCATAAAGATGGGGTTCCCCTAATACCAATCGTTAATACAATTGGTTCCCCCACCTATGAGCTTGCGAAATTTGTAGCCAAGTGGTTAGGTCCTCTTGTTGGACACACGAAGTCCTTCATTAAAGACTCAAGCGACTTCGTTCGACTAATTTCGGAAGAGAAAATTGACCCTCATGACATCATGGTGAGCTTTGATGTCGTGAGTCTTTTTACCAAGATCCCATTAAATGAATCCATTGAAGTCATTCATGAGGTCACTGACCCAGAGACAGCTAAATTCACAAAAATTTGTCTCTACTCCATGTTGTTCAGTTTCCAAAGGGAATTCTATGAACAAACCAGTGTAGTAGCAATGGGGTCTCCCCTTTCACCCATTGTCTCCAATATTTTCATTGAGAAGTTCAAAAAGAAGGCGCTTGAATCCTATCCCTTGAAACCTAAATTGTGGAAAATATATGTGGATGACACTAATGTCATTTGGCCTTTTGGAGAACAAGAACTTAACAAATTCTTTGAGTATCTTAACAGCCAATCTGCTGACATTAAATTCACTATGGAAGTGGAAAAGGATGAGAGCACCCCCTTCCTTGATGCCTTAATCTACAAGAGACTCGATGGTTCCCTGGGACATACGGTCTTCAGAAAGAAAACCCATACTGATAGTTACCTCGATGCGGACTCTCACCATCATCCGACACAGAAACTAGGAATCATCAATACCCTAGCTATAAGAGCCTCTAGGATTTGTGATGTTGAACATATAAAGGAAGAAAAGGGTAACCTTGTTAAAGATTTCAAAAACATCGGTTACAAAGAAAATGATATTAAGAGAACCTTTAGGAACCCCTTAGGCAAACCAACAAACCCCCACCAATGCACTGACAAAAAGAGGGCCTACCTCCCTTACATTCAAGGCGTCATGGATAAGGTTTCCAAACTATTAAAAAATAAAGAAATCCTTACAGCCTTTAAACCTCTAGAAACCATAAGGAAAAAAATGAGGACTGTTAAAGACAAGGTTAACAAGCATCAATAAAAAGGTGTCTATAAGGTCACATGTTCTTGTGGCCTTAACTACATTGGGGAAACTGGTCAATCGCTCAAGGTTAGATTAAAGGAACATGGGGCCAACATCCGCAACCAGCGTATCTGCACCTCTACCTTGGCGGAACACTCGGAGAAGTCTAAACATCATATATGTCTTGAAGATTCCTCGTTGCTTGCAAAAGAAAACCACTACTTTAAAAGAATATTCAGAGAAGCCCTAGAAATTATCAAACACCCTAATAACCTTAATAGAGATGGTGGTTTTGAAGTCAGCAAGAATTGGGTCCCCTTTATCAAATGTTAAAACAAGTCTGAATTGTCTAGGTTTTAACCTATCTTAATTAAAAAAACCCTAATATCTTAATTAAAAAACCCTAATATTAAAAACCAAAAAAACCTTAATATAAAAACTTTAATTAAAAACTTTAATAAAAAAATTTATTTTATAAACTTTAATTATAAAACTTTACTTTTATAAAAACATTATTAATATTAATATTAAACAAGTGGAATAAGCAACAAAGTTGCTTAGTACCTGCCTCTTAAGAGAAGTTTGAAAAAAATAATAATAAGTTAACTTACTTTGTAACAGGATTTAGACATTTAAAAGAAATTAGTAGCAAAACTAATAATAAACTAACTTAGTTTGTAATATGATTTAGACATTTAAAAGAAATTAGCACCAAAACTACTTAGTACCTATCTCTAAATAAACCTTTAAAAAAAATAATACCAAGTTAATTTATTTTTTTTATTTTAGAATTTCATAAAAACATTAATAAACAATTAACAATGGATATAGCCCTCTTTTTATATACATTAAGAAGACCCTACCTTATTAAAAAAAAGAGGGCCCACTAAGTTCGAAACTCATGGATAAATAACAATGACAACATTACAAAAGACCGAAATTATAAAAAAAAAACATGAAAACCATTAAGCACCAAACCTCTGCTCTACTATGTGGAGTAATGACAAACCTGTACTCTACTATGTGAAGTAGAGACAAAGTGGATGAAATCCGATGTCCATTTGATACCTAAACCTTCTAATCTCCATTGGTTAAACTATATTCTCTTGGATCATCTAAGTATAAAGTCTTAAATTTTCATTATATATATATATATGATAACAATCGATTTTGTTGTCAAAATAAAGGTAAAGCTGCTCTACATATTAAAATAAAACAATTACTTAAGTGTTGTTGGTGCAATTCAGTAACACCGTTCCCCCAATAATTCAAAAAATATCAACTTGCCACCATTTCTTAAAAATAGAAGTTTGCTTCATGGCTGTGTAGAATTCCAGACTAATCAACAAATTCTGAGATACCATTGTACCTATAATTACATCACATTAACGTTGCTTTATATGTGTTATTGAACTGGCAATCGCTACTTCACAACAATATTACTAATATGGATATGGCCATTGGCCATTACAACAACTTGCCACGAAAGTTACTAGTATGGATATGACGCCGCTGCACAACTAACTTGTAATTTGTCATGAAAGGCATCGAATTTCAGGGATCTGCACGGGATAATCAAAGATGCAGTCAGACCACCCATTGTCACAAGGGGGTGCAATGTCTTTGTTGACGATCCACGCTGCGCTGTTGCATTTGAAGCCACTGCCGAGACAAATCTGCCAGATCTTCTGCCCTTTTTTCATACGACCTTTGGACTCCAAATACTGGAATTGATACCATGTGGATGAAGAAGAAGTATTTCCAAATCTGTACAGAGTCATTTTCGATGGTTCTACGGTCTCAGGAGGCAGATTCAGTCCTTTCTCCACTGCACGAATCACTGCTTTGGCACCGAAATGGATGCACATATGATTAAACGCTCGCTTAAAATCGGGCACATATTCTTTCGCTTTACCCTTCACGAAGATCTTTCTGACCAAGAACTTGCTGGCAAGATAAAGAATCTGTTCATAGTAGGGAAGAACCAGAGGACCCAATTGTCGCATGTTTTCCTTGAGAGCCTCCGCAGCAATTTCCATAATGGGTTTGCTAAGATTCACCCCGACTGTTCCAGTCGGATCCTCTTCTTGAAAAGCAACATGATAGGCCATGTCGCTCACGCCTGCTCTGTGCGTTCTAACGACATGAAGCAATCTATATTTAGCACGATGGTGATCGCTTCTTTTGTTCGACAGAAGCACAGCCCCGCAGCCCATTCTAAACAAAATATTGGAAACCAACATCGATTCATAGTTTCTGAAATACCAATTTTCTATAATATTCTTTGTGCTTAGAACAATTGCGTAAGTGCCTCTGTTGGCAGCAAAAAGGCAACCCACCACCAGATCCAGCGAAATTAGGTTAGCGCTGCATCCCATTCCGCCGACATTATAAGTCTTGATATCGCTACGAAACCCAAATTTATTAACAATCATCGACGAAAGCAATGGAATAGGGTTAAAAACACTGCAATTCACAACAAGAATACCAATTTCATTAACAGCAATGCCAGTTTTGTCCAGCAGATCTTGAACACAGCCAAACATGATGATCTCTGCTTCTTGACGAGAAGTCTCATGTGTCAACCTCGGCGGCAAGTAATGCAGAGCTGGAGGAACAGCAAAAAATTCGCTCACAACAGCTCTTTCAAGAATCCTTTTTTGAAACTCCACACTTTTTGCTGTGAATTTCTGTGAAATCACAGCATGTTCTATGAAATGATCGAACGAAACTCTCCATTCCTGAGGCGCTTTGTAACAGGACAGATCCAGCATGTAGATTTGCTTTGACCGACGAAAATAGTAAATAAAAAGGGTCCCTAAACCACAAGTTAACCAGAGAAGCCATACGATCGTGGCCATATGATCACTAGTTCTCCAAAAATAGAGCTGGTCGATGACAAATACAAGTGCACCAGCTGCCAGCATGGGTAACCAGAACACTGATACCCTAGATAGCAGATCAGAGTATCCCAACTTTATGTAATTAAAGTTGATATTCTCTGCCAAATCAAATGGCTTATCAGTGCAATTTGCATGCCCGGGTTCCATATCGATCTCCGACTTTCCCGTTACTGCAATAATTAAATTCTTCTTCGTATCTCGATTGAACCTCTCTTCAAGCTATCACACAGATAGTGAAAAATGGCCGCGCATCTCACTTCTTAAATACAGTCTCCAGCATCCAGTTTCTGTAACGTGGCCAACTTGCGTCCATTTGTATTCCACCATGGTGTAAGCTGAACGTTCAAATTCAGTCTTTGAATTATAAATAACATAATAATAAAATAAAATAAATGTTGATGCCATCATTGCCATGTGTCAAGTGAAAACCAGATACCAAACTCCAAGAATGACATCACTTCTGATGGCCAATCAGAAGTTTACAAAATAGCAAATTCAAATATTTTTATTAAAATTTAAAATATTTTTTTTCAAGCTGTAAAGTTTAACTTTGGAAAACTGATTTTGATTTTTTGGTGGCAGCAAACTAATAGAAGGTCAAAGGTGGTTGACTAGCAACCGATTACTATATACCTGCTGAGGCAGGTATAAAAACTTTATTAATATTAATATTGATAGAAACATTGTTAATATTAATAATAATTATAAACTTTAAAATTAAAAACTTTAGTTAAAAATTTTTGAACCTGATATTTAAACTTTAATTTAAAAAAATTTGTATTTAAAAAAAAAACTATAATAATTTTAAAATTTTGAAGCTTTAATATAATTTTTAAAAACTTTAACCTTTTAGAAAAGCTAAGAGACTTTTTAAAAAATTTTGATAACCATCACGCTATATTTTTAGAACTTTGTAAACTTATTATTAATAAATTGATTGAGAAAAACATTGTATGAAATTTTTTTTAAATTTTTATAAAAAATTTTAAAAATATTATTAAAAAATAAAAAAATTTAAAATTATTATTATTTATAAAATTAAAAAATTAAAAATTTTAATACTCTACTTAAACCTAGGATTAGTTGGCCAACTTTAATTAATAATTTTGGTAACCTTACGAACAAAAGCTTATTTATTACTCTAGAGTTGCAGCTAATCCAACTAACTACTTATCTTGATGATGGTTCCCGATTTGAAATCAAAACGTCGACTAAAAATGTCTACTCCGAAATTTCCAGAAAAAACCCTACTTCAATATAACTCACTGCAGAAACTTACAAACTGAAATAGGAAAATATAATATTTTTTAATAAAAATTACATATTTAGAATCTGCAGAAAAAATGTTATTGATGTTTAATATTTTGTCAAAAATGATTGTGTGTAGCATACTGTAATGAGTGTGTAAACAACGACTTATTCAAAAAATGGGGGAAATGCCCAATTAGCTATGGTTTATCATATACCATAGCACAGGTTTGGTATTACCGAAGCAAATTCCAAACCATACACATAGGCCTATTGGTGACATGCAAGCAATTGAATTACCATGTTTAAATTCAAATTACATTTCCCGCCCTTGTAGAATTGACAAACACATGCACGTTATATAACTACAAAATCCGCACACGTTATATAACTACAAAAAGTGAGCACGTTATTTAACTACAAAACGTGAACACATGTTGTAGAGATAAAAATATAGCACTATATGTAATACATCAAAAGTATGGATAATAGTTTAGAGGGGGTGTGGAAGGGTCAGGCCTAGGAATTTCAGGTGGGGATGGTTAATAGTTGAGAGGGGGTGGGAAAGGGTCAAGGGCTTAGGAAGATGTTGGAATTTCAAGTGGGGATGGTTAATAGTTGATGGGGGGTGGGGAATGGTCAAGGTCCTAGCAGGAGGATGTAAATTCAAGTGGAGAAAGATGAATGGAATTGGAACATTATGGGTTACAAGGGTGAAGGGGAGTGGGGAGTGAGAGAATTATTAGGAGGAGAAGAGACATTGAAGACGTATAGGGTTAGAAGCAGTACACAATACTTGAGTGACGAAGGGGGATAAGGTGGAGGGGAGGAAGTGGGTGATGGTTTGATAATAGAGAGCATTGGTGAATGGAAAAGTGGATATGGAGTATTAGAGGAGGAATAAGATGTGTTGGAGGAGAGATGTGAAGGAGGGAAAAATTGAAGAGATGGGAATGAGATGTGATAAAACAGATAATAGGGGTCATAATGAGGTAGGGGGTTGATGAGAAGGGCTAAGTTGAAATCATAGAAGGAGAGAGAGAGAGAGAGAGAGAGAGAGTGAAAGAGAATAAGATAGAGAGGGAGGAGGGGGGGTGAGGGAGGGATGAATATAGAGTGAAGGAAAGAGATATTGAAGGAGTGATAGAAGGTGTGTGTGTGTGAGGGGTGATGGGGCGACAGACATAAGGAGAGAAAGGGGTAGGTTCACACATGTAGAGAGAGAGAGAGAGATGGATGGTGTCAAATACAGAGGGTGGAGGGTTGAGAGATGGAGAGAGAGGGAGGTTGTGTAAGAGAGGAACATGGAGAGTGTTAATGTAAAAAATTTCTCAACATGCTCTGTCTAGCCTACACCATTTGCAGACATCCATTTCCTAACCCATTTGACCCCCACACCCATGTTTAGCCTATGTTTTTCTCCCAAAGGATAAAAAATAATTAAAAAATGGCTTAAAAAATGCCAAAAGAGCTTAAATATCTCACAAAGGAGCTAAAGGGCTCAAAAGGGGGCTAAAAGGCCCAACAAGGGGCTAAAAACCCTAAAAGTGCTTAAATCCCCAAAAAGGAGCTACAAAATAAGGAAAAAGCACTTAAAACCCTAGGTAGGGCCCAAAACCCTGACCAGGGGCTAAAATCCCTAAATGGGAGAAAAAAGCTATAAACAGAAGAGTGGGGGGTCACTCTCATACATGATTCCTCATCCCTATCATTATAATGCCCATGTGAGTACCTTGAGAGACTTTTCACTCTCAATCTATTCACCTCCCCCACAACTCCATTCCTCCATTTGCTCATTCCCTCTGGTGTGTTGAGTCAAAACTCCACCCAACCCTAGCCTATGGAGAGGCATCTTTTGAGCTTGGGAATGGTGGCCCTCTTTCAAACTAGATAGGAAGGTATATTGTTTCATATTTGTTTGTTTCATTTATAGCCTGTAGATGTTTCGCATTTGCTTTTATTTTCTAATAGTTTGCTACAGATTGTCTTTTCTCCATTGACTTTGCTCTTTCGTCCTCTAGATGGAAGGGAGGTTCTTCTGCATGTAGCTAGGGTTTTTTCTTGGCTACAGAGAGGGAGGGTGAAAAGAGATAGGGAGGGAGGGGGAGGGATACGAGTTGAGACGGAGAGAGAGAGAGGGAGGGAGGGAGGGATAATGGCACAGAGGGATGGTAATTAAGGGAGAAGGGAGGGAGATATTGATAGAGGGAGTTAAATAGAAGGTGGAGAGAGAGGGAGAGACAGATGGAGTTTGTGAGAGAAAGGGACACACACACACACACACAAATATTATGTGGGAGAGAGGGGGGTGGGTGAGTGACAAAGGGATAGGGGGAGGGGTGAGAAATAGATAGATAGTGATGGAGGGAAGGATAGTGAGGGGGATATAGAGAAGGTGGAGAGAGATTATGAGATATGGGATGTGAGGGAGGGACACACAAACATAGAGATATATTGTGTGTGTGAGAGAGAGAGAGAGAGAAATAGAGAGAGAGAGAGAGAGAGAGAGAGAGAGATTTTGTGTGAGAGAGGGAGGGAGGTTGTGATAGAGAGAAGGGGGAAATACACACACACATACACATAGAGATAGTGAGAGATGGAAATACAAAGGTGGGGAGTGACAATGAGTAAGGCATAGAGGGATAGTAAGGAACATGTGTATCCATAGATTCCAAAAATATTATTTAGGGATCGAGTCTTGGATTTCCTCCCTTGACCATGTTGAGACCTCAATACCCATATCTAATGCTCAAAAAATCTTAAAGGCATGTGAATATTTTCTTGGAGACCAAGCATACCTTGAGTAGGTCATCTATGGTGCTTCAGGTCATATTACCTCAATCATGTCTCAGAGGTCCCATACCTGCTACTCAAAACCACCCAATTCTGCGAAGATCCATATTCATAGTCCAAATATATCTATGAGATGCCATGTGTGATATTTTAAGTCATCCTTCCTATCCCTAGATGCCTAGAAGCTTTAGTTAGGGCCTAAGGACATAGTTTCTTCACCTGACTATGTCTATGGCCTTGAGATGCATACCTAGTGCTCACCAAATTATGACGGCATGCATATCCCTATTAAGATTCAAATGATTCACTTTGAATGTCATGTGTGGTGGTTGAAGGCATCAATTTTGGCCCTAAATGGTTAATAACTTCCTTTAAGGCCTAAGGACCAAGTATTTCTCCCTACCCATGTGAAGGGGCCTAATATCTGTACTTGGTGCTAAAAATGTTCTAATGGAACTAGTATCCTCATTTCAAGGTAAATGAAACCATGGAAGGATCTATTGAGGTTGTTCGACACATCATTCTTGGCTCTAGATGGATAGAATCATCTTCTAGGGGCTAAGGCCTAGGTTTCCTCCCTTATTATGTCTAAGGTCCCAAGACACATACATATTACTTAGAAACCCCTAATGGTTCCCATATCCCCATTCAAAACAAAAATGTCAACATGAGAGGTCATCTATGGTGATTCAAGGTGTCGTTCATGGTGATTCAAGGTGTCGTTCATGGACCTTGAGCCCTAAAAGCTGGGTTACAACCTAAAATTAAAGCTTTATGTACCAACCATTATTAACACCTTATCCTCCATATGTAATGCTAAAAATATCCTAATCATGGACATATCCAAACTTAAAGGTTGAGGATACCCTTAAGAGATCATGTGTGTGGTTACTATTGACCCAACTTACAATGGATGTTATACCTCATGACTCTATGATGACCAAATACAAAAGTAACATCCCGACGGAGGAATAAGACATCTCCCTTGGGGTATATCAATAAAATACATTTAGAATATTCTTTCAAGTTACATTATTTCAACACTCTCCCTTAACGAGAAGGGTATTCTACTGAGAACAACATCATCAACTATAGGAGTAATGAGAGAAAGATACCACCACGAGAAGGGGAGAGACGGTGAGAGAGGGAGGGATGGAGGGGAGAGATAGGGAGGGAGGGATACAAGGTAAGAGAGAGAGGGCATAAGGGAGGGATAAAGGAACATAGGGATGGATAATGGCAAATATAAAGAGAAGGTGGAGAGTGGGGTGGTATGGACATGCATGGAGTAAGGGAGAGAAAGAAACATATAGGGGGGGATGTAGAGAGAATGAGGGAGGTATATTTAGAAAGAGATACGGGGTATCTAGGGATTATTGGGAGAGAGTTAGGGGGGTATAGAGAGAAACATTTATATGCATGAAAAGAAGGGAACACTAAAAATATTTTGCTTTGTATGTAACCATAGAAAACATCTATTTTCTTTTGATTTTATTCGTTTCCTTACCCATGAACCTAACCTATATATTGTGCTTAACAATATTGTGTGTGTGTTTTGCTTCTACATATCACGTAATCATTTTGCCTTTATATAACGCATGCACGTTTTAGGACTGTATAAACAGTGGAATTTTTTATCCGATAGTAACTTTACTCTGTCTAAACCAAAAACATATTATCGCGGGTTTTTTTTCAATAGAGCACGAGCTCACCATTGGAAATATTCACAATACACATTCTCCATCATTCTTTTTGTTATGCAGGTGCAGCATTAAGGACATATTTCATGGTTGAGGAGCACATAGGATAAGATATCAAGCTTCAATACCATTTCATGGTGATGGTGGATATACACAATTGTACAAGAGAATTAGCTTGAGGAACAATTTATGAATTAACTTTCATTTTCTTATTATTGAAGAGAACCAAAGTTGAATTTTCTCATTCATCATTGTTTTGATGGGAAATATGAACAATTGATAAGGAATATTGAAGCACCTTGAAGGATCTATAGTTCTAAAGCACTAAAGGTTTGAAAGCTTGCAATTGAGGAGCAACAAAAGCAAACTATATTGACTTGATAATTGTGGTGATGGGGAATGCGATAGATGATAGAATTCCAACCCCCTTACCTCCATTATAAATCACACATTGAAGAACTCCGAAGCATATACAAGTTGATGAAAGACTCCTTAATTCCATTGAAGGTACGCTATCTAAACGTAGTATTTCTTATCAAACTCAAAAAATACTAAATAAATATTTTGTTTCTAAATGTGATGGAGATAAATGTAGATTATTTTTATCATTGTTAAAATCTAGGGGCATGAATATTATTAGGAAAAAGTTAGGGATAAAGATGATAAAAAATTATGGACCAATTTTTCATATAGTTAAAAGCTTAGTAGATTCCTTTGGTAAAATTGGTAAGAACATGCATTCAAAGGACCGTAATGTGGCTCATCGTGTGTTGTCACAAGCAGTTGTAAATAAGAACCACAGGTTCCTTCGTTTTCTCAAGACTACATCCAAACTAGTTAATTTGAATGTAAAAACCCTCCATATGTATTCTATTAGAAGAGAACATCTTGACACAACCAATTAGATATATTTTTGGGCCTTTATTGGTCGGTTGCCACATCGTGACATGAAGCTAGTTGATGCAGTAAAGGGACTAGTGCAGAGTTTTTGGCATGATCACATAAGGCCTTCTTCAAACCGGAAGGATGTACTAAAACTGAGAAGGGGTTCAAAGGATCGTGAACCACATATTAAGCAAATTCTTGATATAACACAGATAGAAATATATGAGAAATTTAGGAATGAACATAGACAATTGAACTTGGGGAAAAGATCTTTTGAGAAATGTAATCCATGGTATGTTAGAATAAATTCTCTTCGTAACACTTGTTGTTGTAGATACCATGTAGAATATGAATATTACTATGAAACATTTGTGTACAGTCGTCGTGTGTTGCATACTAACCATGTGCAGGATTTCTCCCTGACAATACTACTAAATTCATCAAGATAATTCATTCATAGCGTCATGTGCAATAGACCTGAGGGGAAAACATACTATGAAAAATATTGTTTGGATGGAACATGCTCCAACTATGTTGGAATGGAATTATTGAGCCAATGTATGCATGAGAGTGGAGATAGTGAATTTGGGAATATGGTTACAGACATGAAAAGTTTCAAATATATCCGCTATGAAATAGTCCCGGTGAAAGAAAGCAAAAAAATACAATTGGTGACATCTCAGGTATGCATTTATATATAAATTTATGTTTGAACAATTACATTTCATTCCTTAATTACAAAAGAAAATTGATATTGAGATCATTTTGTGTCACTAAGTACAAGTTAGTGACTTCGTCAAGGAATTTAAATTGAAAAGACACATCAATATGTTCAACATGTCCACTTGGCACGATGGCAGGATGAGAAATTTAGTATATGTAGAGATAAATTTCCCCGTGGCACTATACTTTCAGTTGTTGATTTTGCTGAGAACTACACTCTGCGAACTCAAATGAGATCCAAATTTAGTATTATCAGTCTCAATAGGTTTCCTTGATGCTTCATATCACATATAGGCATGGCCCAAATAGCAGTGAATAGAAAAGAGAAATCCAGAAGGAATATCACTACTACATAAGTGATGATAGGTGCCATGACTTCCACTATGTACGTCATTGCTTCATCATGTTCTATGATCACTTGAAGGGAAGGAACATACATATGGATCAACACTCGATTTGATCTGATGTATATGATGGTCAGTTAAAAAATGCATGCATATTTCAAATGTTTTGTTCATTTTATAAAAACTAAAAATTTCCACATATGTGGAACTATTTTGAGACTGGGCATGGTAAAGGAGAGCATGATGGAGCCAGAGCATGTGTCAAAACAGCCCTATGAAGAGAGGAATTGAAATTATCTACAGTATCTACTATTAAAAATGCTCAATCTATAGTCAAGTGGTGCACGTCAGTAATGGCAGTGGAATCAACTATGCGAGTAGAATTCACAAGAAAGAGACATGTGAAGAGTTTTTTTGGGAGGTGGTAGAAATATATCATTCACATGCTTGGGAATGCAAGACTATGTGTGAGATTTGTGGATTTCATTCAGTTCGAAGCTCTGATAACCCGGTATTTGAAATTTGGACAAGAAAACTCGCTTGTTTTTTCCCACCTTGTTGTGATGGTGACTGGGATGGGTGCAAATCATTGGATTGGGTTGATGGATGGGATTGCATATCACTTCCACTTGATCAGTGTGCAATTGTTGAGTTAAATCCATTGGAAGAAGACCAATCATCTATTTTTATAGATTTTGATCATGTCTGAGACCTTGTACAACCTGGTATGATGCATTTCCTTAACACTTTTTTGTTTATTTACGTAGTCTTCAAACTAACATTAATGTCCATGTATCACATGAAAAATATTTTGATCATATACCTACAAGCATATCATGTTGGGCACATATACGCAGTGGTTTCCTCAAAAGATAGTGAATCGGGTGGTGATTACTGGTTGGCACGTTGTATAGAGGGAAAGAAAACCCTCAATATGTCCATGACTGATGATGAAAACAACCACTTCCAAATCAGTTCTATGGTTGTTAAAGGTGAATACCTTACATAGGACAACAATGCAAGAAAGAAGGGTGGATATGTTTACAAGGATTACAAACCAGGTGCAAGTGTGTATCACTTTACCTGTTAGATTTTTAACATTAATCTAGCATCACATTAGGATCTTTAACTGAGAGAATAACAAGTGTTAGTGCCAAAAATTGTTCTTAGACTACTAGAAGAACAAGCCAACACAATCTCAAAAGTAAAATTAAATAAAATAGGTTTTAGGGTTTTGGTTTAAAAAACTTCATCAGCAACAAGGAAATAAACATCCACAAGCTAATACAGAACAGAATCATGCAATTTGGATAAACTGGGGATCAAACACTTCCCAATAATCCATAAACATTACACATGAAATTCTAATTCCACCCACAAGCTACAAGCATTTACATGAATAAACCTTTAAACAAGAAAAGAAATTGTAGATTGAGCAATCAACCAGATCAGAAATGAAAAAGCATGATAGGTAAAATGGATTATTAGTTTATATATAATCAATAATAGTCATCCACTTACATAAGAGTTATAAATGCTAGCTTGAGAAATCAAAGCTCCAAAAGCCTCTCCTTGAGTGAAAATTCCCACACAAAACTATATGGTTGTCTTCCTTTTATCATTACAAACGTAAAGTAGTTCAATAACTACCTTCTAGTTTGAAATTTGAAAAATTTACATCAATTATTTACATGATAACTCAAAATCTTTAAAGACAATTAACCCAAAAATAACAAATCGAATTTGGGGAAATTTGGTGAATTTTTGAAAATTTGGGTCTCAAAGACGCCTTCATATCTCTTGATCCGGGACACCTGTGAAAAACATGAAAGAGGTTGTTTTAAATGAGTATGTTATGAACAAAACCCTCTCTTATTTGTTCAAAATTCCTCTTCAATTGATCGAAATACATGCTGCAAATTTGTGACTAAAACAGGAAATTATTAAATAATTCAAACCCTGAAAATAGGCCCCAAAGATGAATTCGAATCTCTCAAACAATAACAATTGTTGCAAAACTGAGAGAGGTTTTTGTAGATGATTTTGTTTTGGACAAAATCCTATTTTTTTCTCGAATTCATTTCCATATCCTCATAATATGCTCCCAATGATAATGACAAAAACAGGAAAAACAGAGCTACTACACAAATCTCCTCATTAAAATATTTGACAAAGGACTAAAAAATGAGAGTTAGATTATAAATCAAAACTTGGAATAAACTTTTATTATAATTTTTTGAAAGCTTAAAGATGTACATATTAACTAGTAAGCCTAAAATACAAACCTTAAAACTAAAATAATGAAATAATTCAACCATTAAAAGCACTAAATCCAACCAAAATTATTGATTGTCAAAAATTCTTAAAATCAACATAAAATGTAAAATCATTTCAAACCAACGGTTGAAAATTAGGACAAAATAAACAGATAAACTAAGAACAAGATCTAGTTATAACAATAAGCACAACAATCAAACACAAGAGACAATGAACACCGTGTTTTTCATCGGGGAAACCATAAATGGAGAAAACCCCACAACTTCTTCAGAGATAGAATCAACACCAAAGTAAAACCCAAAAATAGTAAGATGATCTCCCGACAGCAGTAACCTTCTTTCTTCCTAGCCCCAGTGTCTTCTTCTTCCTCAGCTATGCGCTACAACTGAGTGTGAGTGAGTGTGTGATAAATAGAGATGCTAGCTCTCTATTTATACTAATTCTCGACTTGACTAAACCCTACTAGGGCCGACTTCACTAGGTGAGTCTAACAACCCTAGTGCCCTGGAACTGCAGGGACTTTAACCCTTAGACAATAGGAGGGTTACCCACCTTGACTTGACATGACTTGTTTACATTATAGAAACTCCCGATAGGAACATCGGGGCATGACATGACTCAATTACATCCCGGAATAAACATTGGCTTACAATACATAAGAAATACAAGTGAATACATTCCAAAGTTACAATTACATAAACACTCCCTCTTAACTAGGAAGTTATTCTATCGACACAATTTATCAGTACAAGTCTTCTTCTCTATATCATCTGGACCATCATTGAGTCCTTGTCATTTTCAAGCCATCTTCATCTTCAAGTCATCTTCATCTGGATGTAGATCATTACTCGATCTGGATCATCATCACTAGATCTAGATCATCACTCAATATAAATCATCTCTGGAGCATCATCACTAGATCTGGATCATCACTCGATCTGGATCATCTCTGTTGGATCATCATTACTAGATCATCACGGGTGCTATCTCATGATTCTTCTTGTCACAAGAAGTTCTATCGAGCCATCCCTTTTTCATGCTGGTTGTAGGCCTAGCCACCATGTAGGTCTTCTTCAGCGCTTATATCTAACCCTAAGTTATAATGGCCCACCCAACACTTATATCTAATCATGTAGGAACCAATCCTATAATCATATCAAAAAGGAACGCCCAACACTCACATCTGACCATGTGGGAACACATCCCACAACCCTGTTAGAAAGGCCCAGCACTCACATTTGACCATGCGAGGAACCAATCCAACATACATGTCAAAAAGGCTATGCACTTACATTCGACATGCGAGGAACCAATCCAACATACATGTTTGAAAAGGATCTGCACTTACAATTGACCATACGAGGAACCAATCCAACATACATGTTCAAAAGGGCTCTGCACTTACATCTGCCCATGCGAGGAACCAATCCAACATACATGTCAGAAGGGCTCTGCACTTACATCTGCTCATGTGAGGAACCAATCCAACATACATGTTAGAAAGGATCTGCACTCACATATAATCATGTAGGAACCAATCCTATAGTCACATCAGAATGGCCCTCAGTCCAAGACTGAGCTTTCCAGGTAACTGACCAGGTGCTTCCATTCCAAGAATGGCATTCAACGCTTACTTTTGACCATGTAGGAACCAATCCTACAGTCACATCAAAATGGCTCAGCACTCATATCTGACATGGAAGGAACCAATCCTCTCACCATGACATAATGGCTCAGCCCTTACATCTAACCATGGAAGGAACCAATCCTCTCACCATGACATAATGGCTCAGCCCTTACATCTAACCATGGAAGGAACCAATCCTCTCACCATGTCAGAATGGCTCTAGCTCTCATCATTTTCCTTTAGAGGGAACCTCGATCTAGAGAACACCAAGAATATCCCTGAAGTACTCAAAATTCACCCTAGCCAATGGCTTTGTCAACACATCAGCTATTTGTTCATCCGTCGCAACATACTGGGGCTTCACTGCTCCCCTCTACACCATATCCCTGATATAGTGATACTTGATCTCGATATGCTTCGACTTGTCATGGAACACTGGATTCTCTGACAAATTTACGCAACTTTGGTTGTCACAATGTATATAACTAGCATCCATCTAGAGATCAAATAAATTAGACAGTAGCTTCCTCAGCCATACTGCCTCAAACTAGCTAGACACGCTATGACATACTCTGCTTCAACTATACTCAGTGCCACACAGGATTGCTTCTTATTAAACCAAGAGATCACACCTGATCCCATATCGAAGCAACACCCTGAAGTTCTCTTTCTATTAATGGCACTACCTGCCCAATCTAAATCAACATAACCCTCCAGGTTAATCTTCTGATTTGACTCATACTTGAGCCCATAATCAATTGTACCCCTCAGGTACCTCAGAATATGCTTTGCCACAATCAAGTGAACATGTCTTGGATCTATCAAGAACTGGCTCAAGGTGTTCACAACAAAGAAAATATATGGTCTCATGTTCATCAAGGACCCAATCATCTGATGATACATCGTAGCATCAACCGTTTCTGATGAAGCATCACTCAATAGCTTCAGGTTCGATGCCATAGGTGTGGTCATGGCCTTGTAATCCATCATCCCAAACCTCTTCAGGATCTCTACTACATACTTCCCTTGTTCGAGGGAGATTCCATCTGCATCCTGGCACACCTCCATGCCTAGAAAATAGTGCATCATATCCAAGTCCTTCATTTCGAACTCGGCCGCAAGCTTTCTCTTCATATCAGAAATCAACCCATCCATACCTGTTACAAATAGATCATCTACATACAGTAGGAGCATCACTGGGTTTCCATCTTCAACCTTGTAGTAAAGGTTGGAATCTGCTTTACTCTTGGTAAATCCCAAACTAGATAGAAAGCTGTCAATTCTACTGTACCATGTCCTGGGTTCCTTTTTCAAACCGTACAGGGCTTTCTTCAATCTACAGACATGAGAATCCCTATCATGTGTCTCAAAACCGAGTGTCTACTCTACATACACTTCCTCTTCCACTACACCATTCAAGAAAGCAGTCTTGACATCCATTTGGTGTATCTTCCATTTCATCACTACAGCCAAAGCAAGTACTGATCCAATGGAAGTGTATCTGGCTACAGGTGCAAAGGTTTCTTCATAATCTATTCCTTCTTTCTGTAAGAAGCCACGAGCCACGAATATTGCCTTATATTTTTCTATGCTACCATTTGTAGCATGCTTGATCTTGTAGATCCATTTGGAATTTACAACAGACTTCCCTTCTGGTCTTGGGACAACATCCCAAACATCATTTTTCATGATCGATTGATACTCTTCGATTATATCATTCTTCCATTCTTTTCGTTCTACTGCTTCTTCATAATTGGAAGGTTCTTTACTGATAAAGTCACATAGTAAAGCTACATACATGGAGCAGGATGTGGTTCTCTTTCTTTCTCTGTGATTTTCTTCTGGAGCCCCATATCTTTCCGCACCTTGGATAGCTTCTCATACCCAAGAAGGTTTCCTCTTGTGAGGATTCTTTTCTTGAGGTGGATCTATAGGCTCTTGTGGTTCTTCAAATTCTCGATCTTCTTCTTGAATTTCTTCATTCATGGTTGTGCCATGAATTCTGTTTGCTTTCACTTCTTCAGGTTCTTCAACAAGTTTCTTTCTAGATTTGTTGTAAGTTGTGTCTTCATCAAATGTAACATCCCTACTGATGTCGATCTTCTTTAATCCTGGGAATTATATTCTGTAAGCCTTCGATCTTTCAGAGTATCCCACAAATATTAATATACCCTTCTTTTCTGAAGGATCTAATCTTGTCCTCTTTTCTTTTGGAATGTGTATGTACAATGGACAGTTGAATATTCTGAGAAGGTTTACTTCTGGTTTCTTACCGAAGAATATTTCTTCAGGTGTCTTGTTCTCGAGTACTTTGTGTGGAGTACAGTTCTGTAAATACACCACTGTTCTGGTAGCTTCTACCCATAGATGCATGGGAAGATCTTGATCATGAAGCATTGCTCTTGCAGCTTCCATGATAGTTTTATTCTTCCTTTCTGCAACCCCATTATGTTGAGGATTATATGGAGTGGACAACTCCCTCTTAATCCCTAATTCTTTGCATAAGTATTTGAATTCATTTGATGTGAATTCTCTGCCATTATCTGATAGAAAGGTCTTGATCTTCTTTTCTGTGTGGTTCTCAATCAAGGCTTTGAATTCTTTGAACTTGATAAAAACTTCATCTTTGTTCTTCATGAAGTAAATCCATGTCTTCCTAGAAAATTCATCAATAAATGAAACATAGTATACATACCCGCTTAGTGAACTTGATGGCATTGGTCTGCATACATCGGAGTGGATGATTTCCAAGATTCCTTTTGCTTTTCTTCGCTACTTGGAAATGTCTTCTTTGTGTTCTTTCCTTTCGCACATCCTTTCCAAACTCCTTCATTTTTTGCTTGAATTTCTAGAAGACCTTCAATAGCTTTTCTTGCAAGTGATAGTTCTCTGTAGTGCACATGTGTAAGCCTTTTGTGCCAAAGTTCATTTGGCTCTACTGTGTCATGGACCAAAGCTTGTTCTAGATGGCCCTTCAATTTGTATAATTGAAGGACTTGGCTACATGAGGACTTGACCATCTACAAATGCAAGCCTCATGCATTTTGCATCCAGTGTCGATATGGAGAGAATATTCTTCTTTATTCCTGGTACAAACAAGACATCCTTCATTTCCATAGACTTTCTAGAGTCTTGCTTGTAGGAGGATTCACCACTACCTTTTATGGGATATTGGTAGTCATCCCCAAGTTTCACCTTATGGGGTGAATTATGTTTGGATAGTTTCTCAAAGGATTCCTTGAAACCTGTCATGTGTTTGGAAGCCCCACTGTCAATAATCCAATCTTTTCTTCCATGAGTGAAAATTCCCGTGAGAGCGGAGATCAGAACATATTCTTCTTCTCTTGAAGAGTCTTCACTTTCTTGTTTTACTCTCTTTCTAGGAGGATCATCATCCTCAGTAGTGTGATCATGATGTATTCTTTTGGAGTTCTTCTTCTTCTTGGATCCATTCTTATTCATGAGATAATTTCTAGCAAAGTGTCTATTTCATCGCATGTATAACATTTGAGTTTGGATGAATTTTTCTGATGAGAATGCTTACCTTGGTGATGATGTTTTTCCCTTCTTCCTTTCTTGGAGTGTACTGTGAGAGCTTGATCTTCACTTCCCATATTTTCTTCTCAAGCTTCTATTCGAGCTTCTTCTTGTGAACATTCTTCCCATAGTCTACTGAACTTGACTAACTTCTTCCTAGCACAGATTTTTTGGATGAAAGAATCCCATGACCTAGGGAGACCATTTAAGGTTGTCATCACAATTTCTACATTCTCCACTTCTTCATCTACTGCTTCCAGCTGTTCTTTGATCTGGGAGACCCTTGTGAATTATGACTGGATGGTCTCCTGATTCTAGATATTTACATTCTTCAACTAGTTCCTTGGATTCATCTTCTGATTGATTTTCTTCCCTTCAAACAGTTTGGTTAGGGCATCAAACATAGCTTTAGGTGTCTTGAGGGAGGACATATGTGGTATGGGGTGATCCTTGATTGAATCAGCAATAATCCTCTTTTCCATAGCCAACTACTTCTTATGTAAGTCCTTAGCCTCATCTCCTTCTGGAACTGGAACCTCCTCACTGATATAGGAGTCCAACTCATTTTCTTCCAGGACCAGGGAGATCCTATACTTCCAGGCTCGGAAGTTATCAGCTCCCTCAAGATTTTCATCAAACTTGATATGATGAGAAATCTTAACTGAGAACCTCAAATGTAAATACAAAATATTTAGATATTACCAGGTCAAGATGTCGGATCTTAGATTTGGAGCTGAAATTCTGCAATGCTAGTTTAGGAGCATATTAGGGTTTGTATTTTCCAAAGTTCTGTCCAACCAAATGCTTTGATATTGATCCCTAAATTTGATTTTGAGGAGGAGCTCAATCTAGGCTTGGGCTCACTAAAAAATTCCACTTCTGTCAAAAGCCCTAATTTTTGGCAGCAACGTCGGGTCCAAAACTGAAAAACCTCAGAATTGGATTCTTATTCGATAGAAAGATGCGCCCTAGGGAGGAGAGTTATTTCAACCTTATTTTTCTGAAACACTGTGGAGAGAGATCCACAAAGTAGGAAGCCCTAGTTCTTGTAGCTGCATAGTGTCTTCTTCTTAGGTTAGCTCTGATACCATGTTAGATTTTTAACATTAAGCTAGCATTACATTAGGATATTTAACTGAGAGAATAAAAAGCACATCAATCAAACAATTACATCAACATCACCAACTTAATCATTGGTACAAACCTTTATGTACGAATAATTCCTAGCCAAAATTCATCGAAGGTACGCTACCTCTTACCAGATATAGATCACAAGAGAGTAACGGAGACCATCATTATAAGAGATGATCCAGAGGGATTGGTTGTATGATAATAGGTTGGATCTAGCATGATGAGGTATGTTACATACTTTTAATTTTCTCATATATGTTGTTTATGAATATGTCAATTTTGTATTCTTGATATGCCAAATTTTTCGTTTATATTGTTTATAAATATGCCAAAAGTTCTCTTGTATGTCAAGTTTATGAATATGCTATATTTTACATATGATAAATAAACCCTAAGATTATGAATGATCATGTAAATATCAGTAACATGATCATGTCAATATCAATCATATGATCATGACAATATCAATCATATGAACATGTCAACATCTCATTCACATGTTAAACATAACATTAGAATACATACATGTACCTCTTTAGGTCATACCTATCAAAGTTGTTTGTAGGCTCTCTTACAGGACTAAAACCCTAATTTTTCAAGTAGGTCATATTGTCAATGTTTTGAGATTATATATAAAACTAGGATGGTGGAAACAAGATGCCACAACGATCACTTTTTTTTTTAAGGCTTGTATAATTTCCTTCTTGATAGCTCACCTCTTATACCATGTTAAATTGTTTACTATAACCATTAGTTCAATGCATAAATTTAACCATAAAACATTTACATAAATAATTTAACATGTAGGATCTAGTTAAGAATAACAACGCGCAAGAGACACAACATTTTATCTCGGGAAACCCTCATAGGGAAGAAAACCTAGCAACCTTTCTTAGAAGAATTATGTTTAGAAAACAAGTACAATGAAACCATGAACAAACCCTAACCCTCAAGGGTTTTACCACATGAAAAAACCTTAATGAGACATGATGACAAGAGTACTTATCTCCATGAATATGACCTCCAAGCCATAAATATATCCAAGCGTATCCTTCCCAACCACCAATAGAAAGCACCTGCTCATGAGAAAAACCTAACACACAAGCTCATGAGGAAACCCTAAAATAAGAGTTTCCTTCTCCTTCATGTGCAACTCCAAGAGGAAAAATACAAGACATGAAGTGTCTTACAAATGAAGAACATGACTCTTACTTATACATGACTCTAACTTTACAAGTGGGGATTCACTTACATGTGGGACCACATAACTTAATTTTACATTTACATTAGACACCAATCATTTCACGCCAACAAGGGCCAAAATTGGAAAACCATGGATGGTGGGGCCATGGTTAGTGTTTCCATATTTCCCCTGCCCAAACACGCTAGCAGGAGTTGACAAAATTCAAAATTGCACCTTCGTTACATTTTTTGCGCACCGAGCACAAGTCCACCAAGTGTCCCAGAACGGTATATGGAGGTGACCTGCAACTCTCCATAGATCGATGCTCGGGACTTCGATCAATGAACCATCAATTCCACTGGATTCATGACATGATATTTTATCTAGGGGGGCATCTCTCCTACCTGTACATTGCTCGGTGACCTCCGTATACAGTGGTTTATGAAACAAGGGTTTCGCTTAGTAGGGGACAATGCATTTTACGCCAGTGAGGTCCAAACTTGGAAAACCATGAAAGGTGGGGTTGAAATTGGTGTTTCCATATTACCCCTACCCAAACATGCTAGCAAGAGTTGACGGAATTTAAAATTGAGGCTCTGTGACATTTTTTGCGCACCGGGCACAAGTCCACCAAGTGTCCATGAACGGTATATGGAGGTGAACTTCAACTCACCATAGATAGATGCTCGGGCCTTCGATCGATGAACCATCGATTCTGTTTGATTCGTGATGTGGGATTTTAGCTAGGGGGGGCTCTCCCTCATATTTCCATTTCTCGGTGACCTCCGTATATGGTGGTTTTTTTAAAATAGGGTTTCACTCAGTAGGGGACAATGCATTTCATGCCAACGAGGGCCAAACTTGGAAAACCATGGACGGTGGGGTTACGATTGGAATTTCCACATTTCCTCTACACAAACATGCTAGTAGGAGTTGACATAATTCAAAATTGTGGCTCCGTGACGTTTTTTGTGCACCAGACGTAAGTCCACCAAGTGTCCATGAATGGTATTTGGAGGTGACCTGCAACTCGCCATAGATTGATGATTGCTCCTCCGATCGACGAAGTGTGGATTCCATTGGATTCATGATGTGGTATTTTATTTAGGGGGCCTCTCTCCCACTTGTCCATTTCCCGGTGACCTCTGTATACGGTGGTTTATGAAACTAGGGTTTCGCTTAGTAGTGGACTGTTGTAAAGGAATATACACCAAATAACCATAGGTCTGGGGTTACCAACATACTCAATTAGCTTGCAAAAAATTGACTTCTAAAGTACAGAATAGGAAATAGGAGGGTTAAAAGGACTTACTTGTTAAACGAAGGTCAATCCTTGCTATCCTCTTCCTCTTTGTTCCACTTCCAAAGTCTTCAAGGTTGCTCCTCTTTCACCTGTCAAGAGCCAATCTTCCAGATACAAGATGATTCATATATATATAAGCAGGTTAGATAAATCATATATAAGATGCAGAAGCATAAATATTTATCAAACCAAGATACATGAAACACATATGGAAGAAGGATTCTCTTTATTATCAATAATGAAGAAGTTCAGATTACAACCCAACGCCTGAGACAAGGACTCATCTGCAACCAAAGCATTCTGAGTTCCACTGCTCCAAAGACTTCTGTATACAATCCACCAGCATAAATTTTCTCTCCAAGTCTGTATATATAACACCCTCCCCAAGGCCTTTATTTATATGGAGGAAATAAAGCAGTTTCGCAAGTTGAGGAGGTTGAGTCAGTTAAGGTGATTAAGGAAAAAGGCTTAACTAAACTCAAGCTATCGCATGTTATTATTTTTAACTGTTAAGGGACACATTCGCAGGTATGTAGAAGGAAAACCCGCGAATGATTTGCGACTTACCATAAGGGCAACCCACGAATACATCCATTCGTGACTTGCAGCAACCGATACTCGCGAATGACTCACGAGTTGTATAAAGGGAGAGTCGTGAATACAACTTAACATAGTAAAAATGGCAAAGTAACTAGCTGGATAAAGGAAGAATGTTTTATAAAATAAGCCACTCTATAGTACCCTGGGCAAACCTCAATCCATAGATGTCCTTTTGTGTACCAACATGAGGAATGTCGGCACTCGGACAAAGAGGTGCCACTTAGGAGGATAACAGATTCCCCCTAATGTGTGAGGTCAGAGGGAAATGATGGCCGAAATACATTATAAAAATCAGCTTTGGAGAACTCAGAAATCCAATGGAGCAAAGAGAGTACCTAAAACAAATACATAGTAATTTCATATACAAAGTTACATTTGAGGATGCTATGTTCAATTTACTGGAACACTAGCTCCTTTAAAATATTTGAGTACATCATATAGCACCATGTATATTACAAAGGTGGATCGAAGCCACAATATACAAGAATGAGTCTTCAAAGATCTGGAAGCTGTGTATGGGAACAGAACAAAATCTTGCGCAACTTAGTCCAGAAAGAGGAACTAAGGTCTTCATAAAGGATCCCAAAGAACCAGTACAATCCAAGCCATGTGAATAAGGGGAGCTGAAGTCGAACATGGAAAGGATTCAATAGTTTGTCAATCAATAGATAATAATCAACAACTAAAGCAAAGGAATTAACCAATGATGAAAGTGAATCCTAAGGTACCATCGTCAAAACTCTAGGTCTTCGTCATCAGGAAGTGCTGAAACAGAACCATGTTGTGATAAGGAAGGCAACAGATCCTCCAATGGATCATAAGAGTGACTAGGAACTGGGCAAAAGAAGGGAGACACAAAGAGATAACAGATATAATAATGAGGGGATCAGGCTACAAAACAGACATTTGGGAAGAGTCCTTGAACAGTGAGCACACCACAGAGATGACCCAAGGCAGCGTATAACTTATAGGTAGAGCAACTAGACTTATTTGTTATGTAGGAGACATGATCAAATTCCCCAGGTATAATGGACAAGAGGAGGAGTAAGAAACTCAAAGTGATAGCTGAACACAAGTAGACACTGAAACATGGATATCGAAAGACAAAGAGTGCTATGTTTAAGGAGGACAGGTTGCCATTACTGAAAAACAAGAGAAAACTTCTTCCTTACCTTCCCTGTTAAATTTTAACGAGTCTAGGAAAGTAAACTCGGTTCCCTCTTCATTTTTTAACAAGCTTGAAGAGATGGGAAAATAATGCTTGATAGTATCCCCTCTTTCTTGTAAAAAGTTTAACGAGTCCAAGAAAGAAAACTCAGGACCATCTTCATTTTTGGCAACCTCGAAGAAAATAAAGAAGAATTCTTGATAAAGCACTGATTCGTGGATTTTACGAGCCCGAACTAGTACATGCTCGACGGTGTTTTCATATTTTAGAGAGTCTGAAAACTCCAAAGAAGACTCCAAGGGGGTCCTTTTTCGTACAATTTAGTCTCTTGAGGCCGAAAAGGTATAAAACAAACCAAAGAAGAACTCTCTTAACTGCCGAAGAAGAAAAGGCACACCTTTTTCGTACTTAGTCAAGAAGGTCCAAAAAAGTTAAATTACCACCTACCCAACGCTCCTTCAAAAGTAGCATATAGCCTGAGTTTTACGAGTGTGAAGGAAGGCAAGATCACTCGGAAAGATCCATTTGATTACAAGAAATGGGGCTTACAACAATAAACTCGATGCTTTGTTCTTTAGGGTTTAATGAGCATGACAAAGACACAAAGTACACTCGAAATCTTTTTCATGTTTTGGTCCATGGCACGAAAAAGAGAAAACTAAGCTCATACTGGGAGTTCCTTTTCCGTAAGTTTAGTCCCTCAGGTCCGGAAAAGAGATAAACCTATGCTTGAGAATACTCTTCTCAATTCAAAAGAAAAGAGAGTGATCCTTTCTCGTACTATTCCACATGGTTCGAGAAAGAGATAACCTAACACCAATGTGGATGCCCATTCACATATTCTTAACGAGCCTGAACGGACAAGTTTACTTGGCAGTCAAGTCTATTTTGAGGAGTCAGACTTGGGCCTAAAGAAACTCATAATCTTTCCCGTGAAGTTTTAACGGGTCTGGTAAAGTCAACTCACGACCTCCTTACTGTTTTTAACGAGCTCGAAGGAGAGCAGAAAGAATGCTTTAAATGCGAGGAGACGAATTTCATAGGTAGGAGAAACTAGTTCCAAGTGCAAGGAACATACCTATGCATAATGCAAGGGAAGTGAGCAAGATAAGGACACTTGGGGAACGTCTCCTCAATGTAAAGGGTGTCAATTTGCAAAGGAAAAATGATACAAGGCTGAGCGGTGATGAGAACAAAGATGAGGGCTTATACAACGAGCTAAAAGCGTGAAAGCCAGCATCAGGCTCATAAGCGCGAGCAGGGCACATGCAAATGCAATTACGACTTGAAAAACAAGGTGAGGCCAGTAAACAGTTGTGAATCCAACTACAAATCCCGTATCCAAGAAACAACAACATCAGGATCATATTCAGAAGAAATGATCCAATGCGGGTCACTTTGGCAGAAACACATGTGACTTTGCTATCTTCTATAAAAGGTAAAGTCAAGGTAGAATTAATCGAAGAAGATTCTATAGAACCAAGGCTCGAGGGTTTATGATCAGTAAGATCAACCTTAGAAGGAGAGAAAAAATCAACAAGGGAGATAGAGTCTGTAGGAACAAACTCAGTATCACAGGAGTTGAAAAATTCATAAGAAAAATCAACTCATCAGGATCACTGACTTGCTATTCAAAGAGAGAGTCCAAAGACTCAAGAAGACCAACATAAGAAGAAAGGTCAGGCTTACTAGGCAAATCAGGGTTAGACTTAGTCACAACTGAACCAACATCCAAAATAAGGTCAGACTGTATCAAAGACTCTAGGAAGACTTCATCCAAAGGAAGGAGATCATCCGAGATAGAACACATGTCTAAACTTTCAAATGGATTAACAGAGTGGAGAGAAGGCTCCATGGTCTGTATAAGATGACTCACCTGTTCAACTGCTGGGACCAAGTCCCGAGAAGGTAAGCATGAAAACAGAGGCTTCTTCTCAGTAGCAATTGAACACAAAGGACAAGAGGCCACATAGTTCACCTGTGGTGGGGGAGTGTCTATAGAAACACTGGGAATCAATAAAGGAAAGACCTAGTCTCTAGTTGGGTCAGGAGACGGATCAAGAAAATCCAACTGATCGATAGTGACAATTTCTTCGCCATGATTAAAGTACATCACATGAAAAAATGTTGACACCACAGCTTGCATGGCATAGACATAATCACGTCCAAGGAGCATATTAAATTCCAAGGGGTCTTCTATCACCATGAAGTCAACTAAGACGATCTTCCCACCCAAAGTAACAGGTGTTTGAGAAAGAATTCCAAAGGCTATAAAAGTTCTTCTATCAAACTCCAGTAACTGACTAACAGTCGACACAAGGCTGGGAGATCCCATGCCTCGCCAAGCACAAGCAGACAAAATACTAACTGAGGCTCCTTCATCAACAATACAATGAGAAATCGTGTAAGGTTCAACTTTGACCTTTATCTAGAAAGGTTCATTAGAAGGAAGGCGCGGCTCAACTAGGCTATCCCAATCAAAGGAAGCAATCTGAGGGCTTGGTGGGGGTTGATCCAAAGCAAGTTCAGTGCCCCCTTGTTCAGTAAGTTCTAAACTGGCAGTGAAGAAAATGTGACTAGTAGACACTTCACTCTCCAAAGGAAGAGTGGGATTGATTGACAATGGAATCGATTAAACCGCTTCGTGAAAATCACTCTCTGAAGGGAGAGTGGGCTTGACCAAAGATAACATTGGTTCAATCACATCAGGATCACTCTCTGAAAGAAGAGTGGAATCGACCAAATCTGAGATTTGTTCGACCATTTGATCAACCAAAGGTTGAGTAGGTTGTTGAGAAACTATAGGTTGTTCAGGAGAAGGAAAATCTTGAGTCTTGGACCACACTCTTCGCACCTCTGCAATAGTAGGGCACTTGTGAGTAAGATGATCTCCCTCGCATAGCATACAAGGGAACTTAAGTTTGCACTTTGAACAACCAGTTTTCTCAACGGTGTCAACATGACTAGTAGTGGCTGATTGTTTTCTCTCAACATGACCTACAGAGGATGAGAGTTTGCCCCCAGCATGAAAAACAGAGGTTGGGTTATTGGGTCCAACCTGACTAAGAGAGGCTGGTTGTTGAGAGACTTCAGAATGTTCCAAAACGGGATGACCATGAACCCAAACTTTTCGTACCTCTGCAATAGAAGGACATTTATAAGTGAGGTGGTCTCCCTCACAAAGCTTACAAGGAAACTTGAGCTTGTGTTTTGAACGGGTAGTATTTTCAACAGTGTCAACATGACTCGCAGTGGCTGACGGATTGTCTTCAGCATGAATCATAGAGGCTAAGAGACTGCCCCCAGCATGACTTGCAGAGGCTGAGAGACTAGGCCCAACATGACTTGTAGAGGTTGGATGGGAACCACCAACATGAACAACAGAGGTTGAATGGTTAGGATCAACAAGCTTTTCAGAAGTTGAGTGTGTGCCCCCAGCATGAACAATAGAGGCTGGGTGGATGGATCCAACATGGCTAACAGAGGTTGGATGGGGAGGTTCAACTTGAACAACAAAGGTTGAACGGGTTCTCTCAGCATGCACTGCAGAGGCTGAGTGACTGGATCTGACATGACTTAGAAAGGTTGGAAGGATCCCACCATCATGATCAACAGATGCTAGATGGTGAAGATCAACTTGACTTACAGAGGTTGAGATGGGTGCCCCCTTGCTTATGTGCCTTCTTCCTATTCCTCCTTCTTTTACTCCTTTTAGACTGTCGGTTACTAGTATCAGTACTTTCACCGCATGAGGTAGAAGGAGGAGGAGAATCAACGACAGGTGAAGGGGAAGCAGTGTTTTGATGCCCTTGATATAAGGAGCTTACTTGAGAAGCATCAGGATCATTCAAGACAGTTGGAGTGGGAAACAACCACATCGGTAGCCCTAGGTTTCCCTAAAGATAGATATCAACCTCTCTTGAAAAGAAGGATTACAAAAGTAAAAAAGCCAACAACTTTGGAATGAAAAGACTGAGCAAAAAGACTGACATAAACAAAGTTCAAGAAGTCCCAAGTATCAATCTAAACCCACCAACAAAGGCTGCTCAGTACCTTGTCCAACAAGGTCAAGCCAAATAAGGAGGTAGGGGGCAAGCAGCACAAAGAAGTATAGGTTCTTTTTAATTTTCTTTTATAAATGCAAAAGAAAACTACAATGCACTGTACTTGAGCAAACTTGAATCAAATAAACTGTCTAAAAGCAACAGACGGAAGCAAACAGGCTGACCGAAACAAAAGACAACCAACAAGGAAGGCTAGGAACCCTATCTTGGGTGCACACAATGAAAAAAATCATTGTAGACTTATAAAGGCAAATGAAAACCAGTCACTGTCAGAAGACAGACTGGAAAACAGAGTCCAAGACCCTGATCACAGATCTGGGCAAAGACACATTAGCCCACAACCCAAACAGGCCAACCACTTCAGCATGCAAGCAGTATATAATCCAAGCAAAAAGACTCAAGGGCTTTCGAAAAAGCACAAAATGTGATCAACAGAGGCACTCAACCAAGCCACACAGCATTCATAAGAAAATCCACTCAGAAACAGGAATTACCCAAAGCAAAGAACAAGCAAACTTTAACTTTAAAAAATCCCTACTTCCAGGCATACTCGCGACTGTCTATAAGAGCAACTCGTGAATGATTCACGATTGTCCAATATAGCAACCCGCGAATGCCAACCAGTATTCGCGACTGTCTAGAAGGACAACTCGCGAATGGGTATAAACTTTTTCTCAAAAACAAGAAAAATAACCAAGACTTTCGAATACTGAAGCAAGTATAAACCAAGACAAAAGATCACAAACAAACTTCCAAGCAAAGACTGATCAGGATACAGAAAAACCTACAGCAGTCTAGGCTTCCCCAGCGGAGTCGCCAGTTCTGTTGTAAAGGAATATACACCAAATAACCATAGGTCTAGGGTTACCAACATACTCAATTAACTTGCAGAAAATTGACTTCTAAAGTACAGAATAGGAAATAGGAGGGTTAAAAGGACTTACTTGTTAAACGAAGGTCGATCCTTGCTATCCTCTTCCTCTCTGTTCCACTTCCAAAGTCTTCAAGGTTGCTCCTCTTTCACCTGTCAAGAGCCAATATTCCAGATACAAGATGATTCATATATATATAAGCAGGTTAGATAAATCATATATAAGATGCAGAAGCATAAATATTTATCAAACCAAGATACATGAAACACATATGGAAGAAGGATTCTCTTTATTATCAATAATGAAGAAGTTCATATTACAACCCAACGCCTGAGACAAGGACTCCTCTGCAACCAAAGGATTCTGATTTCCACTGCTCCAAAGACTTTTGTATACAATCCACCAGCATAACTTTGCTCTCCAAGTCTGTATATCTAACACCCTCCCCAAGGCCTTTATTTATATGGAGGAAATAAAGCAGTTTCGCAAGTTGAGGAGGTTGAGTCAGTTAAGGTGATTAAGGAAAAAGGCTTAACTAAACTCAAGCTATCACGTGTTATTATTTTTAACTGTTAAGGGACACATTCGCGGGTATGTAGAAGGAAAACCCACGAATGATTCGTGACTTACCATAAGGGCAACCCGCGAATACACCCATTCGCGACTTGTAGCAACCAACACTCGCGAATGAATCGCGAGTTGTATAAAGGGAGATTCGTGAATACAACTTAACATAGTAAAAATGGCAAAGTAGCTAGCTAGATAAAGGAAGAATGTTTTATAAAACAAGCCACTCTATAGTACCCTGGGAAAACCTCAATCCATAGATGTCCTTTTGTGTACCAACATGAGGAATGTTGGCACTCGGACGGAGAGGTGCCATTTAGGCAGATAACAGGGACATTTCATGCCAACATGGACCAAACTTGGAAAACCATGGACGGTAGGGTTTTGTTTGGTGTTTCCATATTTCCCCCACCCAAACATGCTAGCAGGAGTTGATGGATTTCAAAATTGCGGCTCTGTGGTGTTTTTTGTGCACCGGGGACAAGTACACCAAGTGTCCTTGAACGGTATCTATAGGTGACCTACAACTCCCCATAGATAGATGCTTGGGCCTCCGATCGATGAACCATCGATTTCGTTGGATTCGTGACATAGGATTTTAGCTAGGGGGGGCTCTCTCTTGCTTGCCCATTTCCTAGTGACCTCTATATGCAATGGTTTCTGAAACTAGGGTTTCACTCAGTAGGGGACAATGCATTTCACACCAACGAGGGCCAAACTTGGAAAACCACAGACGACGGGGATGCGATTTGCGTTTCCATATTTCCCCTGCCCAAAAACGTTAGTAGGAGTTGACGAAATTCAAAATTGCGGCTTCATGACGTTTTTGTGCACCAAGCACATCCATCAAGTGTCCTTGAACGGTACCTAGAGGTGACCTGCAAATCGCCTGGATTGATGCTTGGACCTCTGATCAATGAACTGTCAATTTTTTTGGATTCGTGACATGGGATTTTATCTAGGGAGGCCTCTTTCTCGCCTGTCCATTTCCCGGTGACCTCTGTATATGGTGGTTTCTAAAACTAGGGTTTCACTCAGTAGGGGACAATGCATTTCACGCCAACGAGGGCCAAACTTGGAAAACCATGGACGGTGAGACTGTAGTTTGTGTTTCCATATGGCCTATGCCCAAACATGCTAGCCAGAGTTGACGAAATTCAAAATCGTTGCTTTCTGTGGGTTTTTGCACCTTGGCATAAGTTCACAGGGGAACCATAACCCTAACTAGGGTTTACTATTTAACATGCATGGCCCAGGGTTTAGAATTCATAACCTATGGTTTAGCATGTGTAGATTTTTCAACTAGATGTTCATTAATGGGGAAACCATACACCTACCATGAAAACCTTAATCTTATCGTACTGTCATAACTCAGTTCAGAATCAGTCTAATGTCCAACTCAACTTTTTCATATCCGGTGGACTTATGCTTCAAATCATGTTGATTCACGAATTTGGTTCTCATCCTTTGGATTTTATTGTAGTTTGCTTAATGCTGAGTGATTAGTCATTGGGTGTAGGAGGTTTGTTGAACAGTGTTGTTGGTCGTTGATGAAATGTGAAGCATGTATTGCACTTAGTTTTATTAAATTACATTTGAACATTGACTTAACTTGTAATTTAATCATCCAAACTCACAATTTTTAATTAGATATATCCAATTGCTGTGCATTTAGTGAGTTCATTCAAACCTTGAAATACATTGTATTGCACTTAGTTTTATTAAATTACATGAGAAATAAATTTGAACTTACTCGTAATGATCACCCAAAATCACAATTTCTAATTAGATAACCAATTAGTGTGTATGTAGTGAGTTCATTGAAACCTTTAAATATAATAGTTTGTTCTTTTGGCATGGTGCATTCAAAAGTAATAGATAATCCACACAAATCAACACAATAGATTGACACAAGAACATGTGGAAACCAAATAACAAATACAAAGTGAAATGTATCATTTATTTATATGTGAAATGTCAATGTACATGTCTCCAAAAGTACATATATATCCAAAAGAATCCAAAATTACATGTATCCAAAACTATCCAAGCCACATGTACATGTATCCAAAACTATCCAAGCCACATGTACATGTATCCAAAACTATCCAAGCCACATGTACATGCAAGTGAAATGCCAATGTACATGTCTCCAAAAGTACATGTATCCAAAACTATCCAAGCCACATGTACATGTTTTGAAATGTACATATATCCCATAAGACACATAAAAACTCAAGCTTCCTCTTGTTCTTTCCCGGCGTTGATCCTCTAGGAACAACTCTAGGACCAGTGTGTGTATCTGGATCCTGCAAATTAAATATCAATTGTTAAATTCAACTAACTATGTACTAATATATTAGCTCAATAAATTACCATATATAAATTAACTCAACAATTATCAACATGTTCATGGACATTGCATGAAACACTTGGTCATTAATGGACATCTCACCTCAAAGAGAGACTATGACAAAGGGGATTGCGTTCCTTGTGTACTAGATGTAGCTGTTGGTTGAACATCAAGGATGGTCACATCCATGGTCAAACCAGAGGGGGCAGGAACTGTTGCTACTGTTGGTGGCTACAATCACCAAATGTTTAAATAGTCAGACATGTGCATGAATAAACAATAGACAACAATAATATACTATATCTAGATCATGTTGAAATAGTTGTACCTTCGTGTGGCTTGTTGTAGTTGCAGATGCCACATTGACTGTTGCATTAATAACTCCTGATGCTGGTGGCTACAATCACCAAATGTTGAAATAGTTAGACATGCACGAATAAACAATAGACAACAATAATAAACTATGTAAAGATCATGTTGAAATAGTTGTACCTCTGTGTGACTTGTTGCCATTGTAGATGCAACATTGAATGCTGCATCAACCATACCTGCGAGGTTTGCAATAGAAAACTATGGATTCTTATGCAGTAAACATGAAAAGTAAACATTAACAAAAACAATTTATGCATTGGATTTCAAGTTAACCAACAAATATCATCAAAGGATATACATTACCATGGTATTAGTAGCTCCATGGTCATGGACAACTGGAGTCTTTCTAGGAGTAGGCCACCTCATATACACATGACCCTTGTTCACATATGGCCTAGGAGGAGATACAAATCCAGGAAACGGTCCATATGTTTTGGTTGGTGCCTATAGTCAGCAAGTGTTCATGTAATTAGACATGCATGATTCAACAAACAAACATGTATTTTAAAAATGACATTTTTAATTGTTTACATGGAGCCCAAATGTTTCCTCAGTCAATACAACCATGGATGATACCACCATATTAGCTTTCCCCAGTGAAGGATCTGGCATATTCAAGTTTAATCATTGTAAATATTAGACTGTAGATAGCATTAGTGAACTAACATGTACAGTATGTGGAAATTAACAAATTAACAAGTATTGAAAAAATGAAATTTTAAAATGTTTACCTCAGTGTGATATATGGAAATGGATGCTATATGAATCTTTCCACCAACAAAGGAATTAGTGGATGGAATGTTATGCCCACCTGTAGAGTGTGGAACATCAGACTCTAGGGCGTCGCTGCCGGCATAAAGAATCAACTGCAAGGTCACAAAATTAATATATTAGATCAAACTATATATATGTGTACAAAGAGGAAAATAAATGAAGAATTTATTACAATTAACCATCTACATACATCACTAAAAACCCACTGAAGGAAACATATGAGGAAATACCATAGCAGGGATGACCACACGATGTGCACTCGTGAGGCTCAAAACTAGGATGGGGATGTGCTGATGGTGTTGCACTAGTAGATGGTCCTGCACTAGTGGGTGGTACTGCACTAGAATAGGACCATGCACCATGATGACCTGGTGTATGTACCAAACCAGGGACAGATGTCCCTTCCTCACCCATATGATGAACCATAGTGCTATGACAAACAACCGCCCATGCAAAACTCAAATACGCATCACGTGTCTATGGAATAACATGATGTACAGCTCAGACATCTGGCCCACACAAATTCCTGTGAGGTGTGGGGATAAGGCGATTAAGGTCTCGAATCCTAGAATTGGGTCGATTTTGGGGCATCCCCCCACTGATCCCCTAAAAATGCAAGATATCAAAATAGTTTATGTGTTTACCCAACACGAACTCTGCATACATCTTTCGAAGGAAATATAGGGGGATTTCCCTGTTGTTATGTGGTGGCATATCAAAAACCATATACCATCTGTCCATCTAGTTATCAACAAATGGATGAAATGTGCACCACTCAATAGAGATATGAGGCCTATTTTCATTTGGTATTTCCCCTGTATGAGGGTCCCTAAACATTGAAAATACGTGTTCTTTGGTTATTTTCAACTTTTTGATTGCATTGTAGTCTATCCCATCAGCGTATTCTTGTCTTTTTATTTCTCTATATGATGTGATATCATATAGTATATTGCTTGACAATGAAATAGTCTCAACAATTCCATCGAAAGTGGATGCAAGTGAGAGGCAAATGCTGTCACCACCACTAAGTCACCTCAAGTGGGCAAGCTCAATCAGTATCTCAACATTTGTGTCCATAGCCGCAACTGCAATAAAAACATCAATAAGAAAATCATTAGAAACATTTACATGGTATATAATGACGTCTCTACAAAATTGAAAATGAAAATTAAATCAAACTCAAGTAAGCAATTTAATGGGAGTCACATACATACATTTAAAACTTAAAATTAAACATTTTACAATTAAAAAGGAAGTTTCGTTCAACTTATTTCTAGAATTTAAGGCACTTCTTAACCCTCATTGTTGACTTTTCCATGCATACTTGGGTTTAAACTTCTTAGAATTTAGGAGTGGGGTGAAATCATGAATCTGGGTGTCTAATTTTTTGGGGGGGGTATGAAAAAACAGTGTTGTTTTTGCAAGTTTATCAACTTCGAGAAAAGCAAAATTAGATTTTTATATAGAATTTCATTTTGTAGTAAAAACAAAAGTTGTAGAGAATTGTGTTAGCTTTCTATCAGTTATTTTTTATATTTTTTTATTGGTATTTGATATGTCATTTTTGCAAGTGTTTGATAGTATGTTATTAATTAATGAAATTATGATAAATAGTCATGTTTTTTTTACACTAGTTTATTCATTATTCAACTATTATTCATTAAAAACAAAATATGCTATGATGATCTAGACAGATTGTACAAAAGGTTGTCTATAAGTTTGTATCCAACAGCCACATGCAATAATTATTAGAATTTTTTGAAGTGGACCAATATGAAAAACTAGCATAAAACTGACATGTTTAGGTTGACACAACATCTTCCCTAATTTCCAATTCAAAACAAAAAAAAATAAAAGTACCCTTTTGAAGACAAGACATCAATGTTGAGGACCATGATTTTTCCAAAAATTTTCATCGTGTCTTTAAGAAGTTATTGAATTTTCATTTCAATGAATTCTATTAAATTTTGAAGCAGTCCAAACACCTTCTAAGAAATATAATAAATAAAATTAGTGGATCACACCAATTTCAACAAAATTCGCATCTATAAAAATTAGATTGAATTATGCAGCTAATGTTATTATTTGTGAAGAGAAATTGCAAGAATTTGATATGATCCAATCTCTCCGAAATTGGAAGAAGAGTCAGATATGGGATGGAATTCTATTTTTTAAATATCACAAGTTTTCGACCGAACTAATATTTCGGCAAAAAACAATTAATGTTTCGGATGAAAATCCTCAAACGTTCGGCTAAAAGTTAGATTTAACAGATGGAAAACAGTTCGCCCGAACTAATAGTTCGACCGAAAATCTCTATTGAATTTTTTCCGTCGGCCGAAAATCTCTATTGAATTTTTTTTGTCGACCAAAAATCTCTATTGAATTTTTTCCGTCGGCTGGAAAAAAACCTGAAATGTTTTTTCCAAACACCGTTTCGTTACATGAACTTGAAATGTTTTTACATTTTTCCGAAACACTGTTTCAATTCTTTATTTATATGAATCAAGGCTCAACATATTTGATCAACATATTACACAGTTATAGAAGAAAGAAGGATCTCTTTTCTAGTAAGTATTCTTAAAACTTATCTTTTAAGGTGAAGGCTATTTTTATTTGATACCAAACATTATTTGAAAAATTGTTGTCTTTTTTTCTTTACGGAAGATGTTTCTGGAAAATATTTTATGGTACAATTTTTTTTAAAAATTAAGCACCAATTTAGTCTATGGTACATTTTTTTTAAATATTTTGAACAATATTTTATGGACATATTTACTTTTTATAACCTTGCCTTAAATGGGTTAATTATCAATTTTTAGTAGTCATCTTTTGGCCTTTTAACTGGTAATTTATATTTAGTGAACGCGGCTTTATACTGGTTAATTATACTTTTATAACATTTAAATAAACTGTAATTTTTTTGTAATTCACGTGGCCTAGAAGTGCCAAATTTGGTTGATAACCTTCCTTGTAGCCATTATCACTACTTTTTGTAGTCATATTGTTTGAGGTGGATGAATCTTACTTTTATTGTATTTTCTAAGGTGAATTTTTTTCTTTGATGATTAAGGTTCTCTCGAGGGAAATTTATTCTATGTTGAAGGTATACATTGAATAATCATGGGTAACAAAAAAAACGCAAAAGAGGAAATGTGATTGCACTTGAGATGATGCCTTACATAACGAAAAGAAAAAACTCAGATACCATGAAAAAAGAAACAAAAGAATACAAATATTGAAGACACTGCTAATGATGATGTAACTAGAGACTTGGATCAAAATGTTGATGATATGAATGTTCAAAATCAAACTCAAGAAGAAATTAAACCAGGTATGTACGAATATTGTAAATTTGTTTAAAATGCAGTAACTGGTTTTTGTAAATGATGTATTTTTTAATATCATTTCCTAATGCAAATACAAATGTTGAATATGTTGAAGACATTGAAGAATCACAAAATGATGCAAATATTCAATCCAATAGACGTAATATATATATGTTATTAAAAGATTTTAAACCATGTAATTATAATTATAATTATGAGTCATATTTTTATGATTCAAGTTAAGTATATTTGAAATATTCTAAATTAAAATTGAAATTGAAATATATGTAGGTGGCTTCATCATTGACGACGACATGTTTCAAAATGTTGATAAACAAAAATTAGGAAACACAAAACCTGACCATATTGTACGATATCGTACTGAAAAGATGCATGAACAATTTCTAGAAAAAGAATCAGTTGCAACACAAGCTCAAATTTTAAGGTGTTTGTTAGTCTCCAAGAAGTTGAAGGAAGCTTGGTCCTTATTGGGTATTCAAAAGAAGACAATAGATTCAAAGGTGAAGCAAAATGTGTTCGAAAATATAGCCAATGCAATAAAAACAATTGAAAAATCCAGAAAGAAAGATACTAGTGCTTCACATAGAATAATACAAACAATGATTATTTCATCTAGTACTAGAAAAAAACATTTGACAATGCAGATCACAAAGTTTATCGAAACTTTGCGGAAAACATTGTACAAATATAACAAATTTCGATTACAAATAGATGCAAATGATGAGCTTTCTTGTTGGAAAATTATTTTTAGATAGCCCTATAAAGATAGGGTCGGTGAAAGTGTTAAATCTATGATGCATGAATATTGGGTGGCAAATTCTCGTGTTTCGCCAAATGCAAGAGACGTGATACGACGCATAATATCTAGAAATCAGTATGAAAGCCATCCAAAACATATATTGGAGATGACTCAAATATAATTGTTCAATAAATTCAAAGATTAACACAGTGAATTGAATCTATCAATCAATACATTTGTACAACACAAGCCATGGTATGTTAGACCTATCACTATTCGTGACACATGTTGTTGTCGCTATCATGTTGAGCTTGAATTATATTATGACACATTCCTTCGGTTTGGTAAAATATTTTGGTCGAATTCACCTCCTTCCATAATTCGTGCTTTTATATCTGAAATTCTAGGTGAAAGAGATAGTCACAAGATTGTTTACAGCAAAACATGTGTCAGCAGAAAGTGATTGTTTACAGCCAAACATGTGTCGGCGGAATTAAATGTATAAATTGTGGATGTCTAGCTTTATTCCACCATAAATATCCTATTGATATTAACGATCAGTCATTGTCAAATATCATAGTTGATTGGAAGAGATATGAATATCTCACATATTCCCACAATTCTACAAGTTCTTCAAATGCTCTTTCGAAAAGAATAAATTTACAAGAAGATAAAATCAGTGTTACAAAGTTTTTAAAGAAGTTTGAAAAAGAAATTTATAAATACATAAAACATTCACATAGAGCACGATGGCAAGACTTGCAATTCAAACAATCACGTGTTTTTTTTCCATAGGGGACTATTTTTTCTATGGTTGATTTGGCAGAGAATTACACATTTGAAGCACAAAAATAAATACGGAGTGAATATTATCATTCTGACCAAGTTTCTATATTTGTCCATGTTCTATGTAGACATGCTCAACAAAATGTTTATGATATAGAAATCACGAATGACAAACGACATGTGATTAAGGAATACCATTTCCATATTAGCGATGACCGCACGCATGATACACATTATGTACAACATTGTTTTGATGTAATTTATGGTTCATTGAAAACACGTGGAGTCATAATGAATGAACATTGGATATGTTCAGATGGATGTGCAGGGAAATTTAAATCTTCACGATTATTCTTCTGGCTATGTCGCCTTCATAAAAAAACAAATATGAAACATCATTGGAATTTTTTTGAAACTGGTCATGGAAAAGGGGAGCACGATGGTGTTGGGGCGTGTGTAAAATGAGCACTTTGAAGGTATCAAATGAACCATTCTACTGATCGATTTATGTGTGCTAATAAAGTCGTTCAATGGTGTCGTTTAAATCTCAGCCATGATTACAATCAACAATCAAAAGATGTGTGCAGATATGAACTTTGTTTTGAAAACAAAATTATTCTACTTAGAATGACTTTAATATGTACATCTACTAACATTTTATTCACGTGTACATGTAAAATTGTTTATGATGGACATGTTTTTTTTTCATATTGGAATCCAAGATATAGACAGATCAATCCCATATGATGCTAGCACTATTCAAGGAACTCGAGATTTACACTCAATCAAAACAAAAACCTTCCAAAATGTGTTTTCATTTGATAGTAGGAATCTAACATGCTTTTGTCCTATTTGCATGGAGGACACAGAATCAATAGAGAATTGTGAAAACATCAATGACAATTATGTTAAACCTTGGAAACACAACGAAATTAATTTAAAAGGAAAAATGCCACTCACAAGATTTGAAGAGTTGGAATCAAAGGACATTGCAATATCAACTGATGGTGATAGAATTTCCAATTTGGTTAGAGAAGGTAATTTTATGTATGTACTAAATACTAAATTTTTCTATTTTTATTTTAAAGTATTTTTTGACAAATTCAATGTTCATAATTATGTGTAGGAGATGTATTTGTTGTGGCTGCACCCATAGATAACAATGAAAATGTGAGATATTAATTTTTTCAAGAAACCTATCAAACTGAAAGGGACGTTCACTTTAAAGACTATCAACCTGATGTCATATGCTGCCAATATAGTCATTTGGTATGCGCAGCTTGCATAAAGTTGATAGAAGTTAAATCAAATAAAAAATTGAAAGCTAGAAGATGGAAGATGTCAAAAGTTGATCATGAAAGAATAATTGAATACGGGATTCCTTTAAGATCGTGTTTCTAATTTGAATCATGTTGAACATGATACATAATTTTTACATGAAGAACGTCTTCATTGGTTTTATAATTGTGACACTCAAATAGAGTGATTATTGATAAGTTCTGAACTATATTGTTTTGATAAATTTTTAAGCACATTCGTTATAAAATTGTCAAATTATGAGTTCTGTGCCTTTTTTAAACTTAAATATGATAGACAATTAGATTAGATTGTTGAACTTATGTACATGTCAAATTGATTAATTTTACTTAAATATGATATCAAGTTCTTACATTGTTGAGCTTATGTCCATCAAATTGAGGAAACTTATAAAATAGTGTTCATGCATTGTTGAGCTTATAGCTCATTGTTCTTAGATTGTTTATCATATGTATATATCAAATTGATGTAAATTATATGATATATTGTTCTTGGATTGTTCAACATATGTACATCAAAATGATCTATATTAATTTTATAACGAAATTGATATGTACAATTGTATAAATTCATAACATACAAACATTCAATATTAACAATACTAAATATTAAAAATCATTTAGACACAAGTACTAAATATTGAAAACAGATATCATATATTATTCCACTTACTATATAATTGAAAACATTCTTAACTAGATCATTCCAAAAGTCCATTTTATTGAAAACATTCGTAAAGTGCATTTTATTGGAAACATTCGTAAAGTGCATTTTATTGAAAATTATACATATATCATATTTATCAAACCACAACAATTACAAGATTTATATTAACAAACCACAATCGTATGGAATTTTTGTTGGAACTATGAAAGGACCACGAGTACAATAATGCTAGAGATACTCTACGTCATTTTGAAATGCATAGCTTAAAATTTAAAGCAAGCCTATGCCAAGGTTATAATAACTATGTAGAATTATTCCCTTCAAAATTTTAATTGAATTTGCACAAAAGAGGATTGTGAAATAAATTCAAATATTTAATGACTCTTATCTCTTCATCAGTGGGATGCAAGAAAATACTAGAACCTATCATTATTATCTTAGTCCTATTATAGAGCATATAAATAAGGTATCACAAGATTTTGAGAACATCACTTTCATAATTATCTACCCATAAATTAATATATAAGTTTATACACTCTTAAATAAGGGACACAAATTTGCAAAGGGACCCATGATGCTATAAAAAACAATGGAATTAATCCCTATCTCTCTTATGATTAGCATATGTGTTTTTTGCAAATATAGAGAGATTTGTAGCTTAGTGTTGGCGTTTCTTTTTTTTAAGTTTCTTATAATCTATAAGGTTATGATTAGAGCATTTTTAATGTGGATGGACTATGCTTCCCTACCAATTAGACACATGTGAAAGCTATTCAATGGCTATAATAAGGAACAACTAAAATGGTAACATAAGTCATTAATTTAATTGAACAAGAAAAAATACATTACAAATAATTAAATATTAAACATTACTAGTGATTAAAAATCATTTAGGCACAAGTACTAAATGATTCTATATTATTAAATATGACTAACTAAATATTACTAAATATTTAAACACAACTACTAAATATTGAACATTACTAGAGCATTAGATATTGAACATTACTAATGATTAAATATCATTTATACACAAGTCCAACATATTATATATAGATATCAATTAACATATTGAACATTCTTGATAGGTGAAATCATGAATGTGTCCGTGTAAATCCATTCAGCCTTTTATTGAACATTCCTAACATTCATAAAGTGGTTCTTTAGAAAAATCTATGCATATATAAATTCATAACATACAAACATTCATAACTAACCTTCTTTATGATTGAAAACATCCCTAAAATGCATTTTAATGAATATTCAAAAGATCTCATATATTATTCCACTTAAATAATTGAAAACATTCCTAACTAGTTTATTTCAAAAGTGCATTTTATTGAAAATTCAGATGGATATCATACATGTATTATTCCACATAGAAATGATTGAAAACATTCCTAACTAACATTCCTAAAGAGCATTGAATATTGCATATTACTTATAATTGAAAATCATTTAAACACAAGTACAATATATTGTATATAAACATCAACTAACATATTGAACATTCATAACATTCATAAAGTGGTTCTTTAGAAAAATCTATGTATGTTAACATCTGTTAGAATAGTACATTCAAGCTAAACTAGTTAAACTATCTAAGCAGCCAACAACATATCATAATAGATAAGATCATGAAAAGAAAAGGACAAGAGAACACCGATATACGTGGTTCTCCCTAATGGGTTACATCCACGGGAAGGTAGTCTTCTATTATCTCCAGAATGTCTTCTCCAATCTTACAAGAGAGCAAAGCACAAATACCCCAAAGAATATAGATTATGTACAACAATGTCACAATAGTACAACTACTACACCAAAAATACATGATTATGTAGAGACTCACTTGAACCTATTATATACTAAGAGATGAGGAGGAATTACTCTCACATATTGCATGTGGTATAATATAATTCTCCAAAATAACATTTCTTAATACAATACCATGGACAAATACTCTACACAAGTAAATACAACACCATATAACTATGTGTTAAATGTATTACTCTTTTACATAAGATTGTAGACAACTTCCAACATAATACAAAGACATTATTACCTTCCAAGGAATATAATATATTCCAACACTCCCCCTTAATAATGGTTGGGAGAAGGGTCCACACTAACACTAAGGAAAGAAGGAGTCATTACTACTCCCCCTTGGGACAGGTTCCAAAAGAACTAAAGCTGAAAAAGAAGAACACTTTGGCAGATGGAATTTGACGATGAACAACTGCTTCGCATTGAATCATGAAAGTGCACATGAACTAGGTTGTATGATGAAAAACTCAAAAATAAAATGCCTAGAACATGTGATGGAATCCAATCGCAAGATGCCTAGATCACCACAAGAATCATCACAACCATACGTGATAGCTGAAGAAATTTGATATAACATTCATACCAGTGTACAGATACCTTCTGACGGCCGATACAACAAAATGTGTGGCTAAGAACACCACAACAGTGTACAAAAAAAAACCCAGATGGCCAATACACATGCAGATAGCAGACATTCTTCCAATCAAGGTGCAATACAAACATCTTAGAAATAAAAGACCCCAATGGTCTATACATTGAAAATGATATCATACATATGAACATCATGACTTTAACAATAGAAGATGGTTCTTCATTACTTCTTGAATAAGGTGAAAGCATAAACAGAGAACTTATCTGCACAAGAACTTTCAAGAATAAATCATATAAAGATCATAAAACAAAATTGCTCATACAGAAATGGAAATGATTATATACCAAAGGTTAGAAAACATCATATAAAGGAATGGCAACATAATATGATCAAATAAAATATTAACTTTCTCATTAAGGAAAATGAAGTTACTTTTACACATTAAGTGTCAACCACAACATAAAAATAGTGAGCCAAAGATTTCACTTAAATATATGAAAATTTAGTCATCAAGCAACTAATCTGAAGCATATGTGCATTTCTTATTAGTATGAGGTTAATATGAAAAAGATGAGTGCCCAGAAAATGTCAATGCTTCCATATAGGAACGTTAGAGACAAGTAGGAACAAGATAACATCTGCAATCATAAGAATAGAAATCGCATTGCAACAAGAACAAGGTGCTCATGATAAATAGTTTAAGATTTAAAGATTGCTCAAAGCCATATAAATATTGAGTAAAAGACGATCGAAATAAACATGACATGAGATATAGATAAATCAAAATGTCTAATATGATCAACATATAGCAAATTATGAACAACTCATGATATCACTTATAAAAAATTATGAAATGACAAGTCACTAATGGTCTTAATCATGGGTTCATTTCTTGTTAACACTATGTAAATATGCAAGAGACGAAATGCCCTAGAAATGTCAATGCTTCCATATTGAAATGTCAGACACAAATATCACAAGAACTAGATACAATCTCTGCAATACATGAATAAAAAAACTATATCCCAATTAAATAACTTATGACAAGCCAAAAAATATGATATCACATAGTTTAAAAAATTCATTTTACTTAAGAATTTAATTAGCAAGAGATATAATGATCATAAAGATATTACTTATAAAAGAATGAAAATGCTTTTACACAGAGGTCAGCAATAACATATAAATAAAGTAAATAATGATCACTAGATAACACATATGAGTCTTATAAAATTGTTTTTATAAACAAAACAAAGAAAAGAACAAATTAATTATTAAGTATTTTTAAAAAATATTAAGCATTAGATGGTTTATAGCTATCATCATTACAAAATACTAGAGATCCATGTCCTTAACAGATGTCAATATTTCCATATAGAAATGTGATACAAATATATAGCAAGAACAAGAAATAATACTTAATAAACATGATTAGAAGCAAAACCTAAATGCAGAAAATGAATAATAGAAAACTTAAATACTTTACCGTACTAATCTGAATCTGCAAAAAACATAGTTAGAAAAACGGTAAAGGAAAGCGAAACTTTTACTTACAACCCTTTGAAAAAATGTGTCCAGAAAATCCCACTCTTCTGTTATGATTGCTTAGGGGGATCCAGAATGACTATTATGATTCCAAAAACAGGTTATAATAAAAAATATGGTAAGAAATGACTGAATTCTGACCCTTTTTTATAAATATGATTTTTATTACCGAAAGGAAGCCCAAAAATGCCCAGTTTTATGTTTTGTTCCCGTAGGTAGATCCAGAATGGTTGTTCCAATTCCAAAAATAGGTTATAATAAAAAATATGGTAAGAAATTGCCAAGTTATAGCTCTTTTTTATAATTGTCATTTTTATTACAGAAAGGAAGTCCAGAAATGCCTAGTTTTTTGTTCTAATCAAGTGGGTGGATCCATAATGACTGTTCCAATTCCAAAAAAAGGTTATAATAAAAAATCGGGTAAGAAATAACCGAGTTACAACCCTTTTTTTATAACTACCATTTTTATAATCGAAAGAAATATCTCCTTAAGGAGAGCCCTGAAATCATGTAGATCTACAAAAAAAGCATCAAGAAAACCTCGAAAAACTTATACAAAAATATTACATAACAAGTTAGGGTTAGGGTAAAAAAAATGCAGAAATATGTGCAGATCTAAAGATAATCCTAATGGCTACCAGATAGAAAGCAAATCTACAACAAAAAGACAATGCCCAGATGATAATCGTTATTGATTGAAAGCTATAGAAGATACTAGATCATAGCAACCCGCTTTGATACCATGTTAGAATAGTAGAGTTTAGCTAAACTAGTTAACTTATCTAAGCAACCAACAATGTATCATAAAAGATAAGAACAGGAAAAGAAAAGGACAAGAGAACACCGATATACGTGGTTCACCCTAATGGGTTACATCCATGGGAAGGTAGTCTTCTATTATATCCAGAATGTCTTATCCAATCTTACAAGAGAGCAAAGCACAAATACCCCAAAGAATATAGATGATGTATAACAGTGTCACAATAGTACCACTAATACATGAAGAATACATGATTATGTAGAGACTCACTTGACCCTATTATATACTAAGAGATGAGGAGTAATTACTCTCACATATTGCATGTGGGATAATATAATTCTCCAAAATAACATCTCTTAATACAATACCATGGACAAATACTCTACACAAGTAAATACAACACCATATACCTATGGGTTAAATGTATTACTCTTTTACATAAGATTGTAGACAACTTCCGACATAATACAAAGACATTATTCCCTTCCAAGGAATATAATATATTCCAACAACATCAAATACATTAATCTATGTATCGCATGACCAAATTAATTCATTTAAACAAAATGGATGAAATTAAATCATTTAAAACCAAAAACTTCCAAAGACTATATATATATGAACGGTCCAAAATTATATATATGTTTAAAATATATAAGTTAAACTGATAAGTTTAAAGTTTTGACATGGAATATGTCAAATCAACAAGTTCACATGTATAAAAACATATAAAACTATGTAAGATCCATTATATGGATATCACTCTCCACATTCTCCTAGCGATTGACCTATATAACACATGCAACATATAATTAAGCTTCAATATATAAATTTTATACTGTAAATAAACTTTAATAAAAATACAATTTGAAGTTAAAATAATAAAAATGAATAAATATACCTAAGTGAGGCCAACACCTAAAGAGGTCACCACATCCACAGCCATGGAAGGTTTTACAATATGTTTACCCACCTACAACTAAAATACCGTAACTTGAACATTTAAAACATGTAATTTAAATGTAACTTAATTCATATTTAAATAAAATGTCAATTGTTTTTAATCATTAAAAAAACATTTAATCATTACTAAAACATTTGAAAGGTGCTTGATTTACCTCCAAATCTTGGGAGACACTAGGAATGTCTCCCAATATTGATGATGAGAGGGGCCCAATACCCATGGTCCTAGGTGAAGGGATCGGAACCTATGAACACAAAAAAAATTTCAATCTTGAAAAAATGTGTCATGACAATAATAAGAACATATAAGTTTATAGATATTTATGCAAATGTGCCTCTTTCAATGTCCCTAGGTTAACACTAGATTCAACCATAAAATCATGTTCATCCAACATTTGGGTGAACTGCAATTCAAATGAGTTCATTATATCTTTAGATAAACTAAAAAAACATGATTTAACAATTATGATGAAAACATAAAAGTTCTCACATACCTCCCCCCTCCCTCCTTCCTCGTGATGGAGTAAATCAAACAACCATCTCGACAATGTTTTGCATATGCCTTGCCATCTTCAAGGCTCATTGAATCTACCTCACTGTCTATTTTATAATAAAAATGTGCATGCGAATGAACATGTGCTCTATGTCGATCCATGCCCACATCAACAGCCATTAGAGAACATGGTAAGTTGTCTCCTATGATGGTTTTGACCTCTAGACCAATCTGAGAGGGTGCCTCCATCTCTAATTGTAATGTAACAACTCTCTATGGCTGAGGCCCCAAACCAGGTGTAGGATTAGGAAACAATGGATCGTGATAGGATCATTCTCGTTCATACATCCTACCTTTTCCAACCTCATAAAATTTGGACATCTGTGTAATCTGGATTCATGTTTAAAAAAAACTACGCATAAAAAAATATCGCAAAATAATGTGGCACTTCATCATTCCATGGAAATCTACCATAGGCAACCAAGAATCTATTATATAAATGGTGTGCAATCTCGGGGTGCTTGAAATATTGCACCTTTAACATCTTTTGCTTTGGTCCTTCTTTAAAATTAAACACTGAAATGGCATCAGCTTTTGATACCCTCTTCTCTACATCAACCCACTTGTCAGGACCCATCACCTGAGCCCTCTGCATTCGCATCAAGTGAATAAAACAATCTGTTGTTGGCCCAACAGTTCTATAGGCACCAATAAACTTCCCTAAAGATTCCAAAAGTATTTGCAAGCTTTGTTGACTCTCTGTTGGGAGTTCCAAGCTATCAAGATCATCCCTCAATTTTTTTATGGTGGGTTGTACATTGTTCAAGAGTGATAGAAAACTCTTCATTTTCCCAAGGAATAGCATCGGGTATATCTGAAGGATAAATGGCCATGGGCTGACAACCATGTGCTTGTTTAGTAGTAGCCCTTCGCCGACATTGACCCTTTCTCCGAGCATTTGCACGACGTTTCTCTTGGTCCCTTGCAACATCCTCAGCATCTCCACCCTCATTTTCTCCAAATGCATAACCCTCATTTTATCTGAATGCATCATTGCCCCCAGCCTCTCTGAATGCATCATCATAACCCTCAGCAAAACCACGATCCTGTACATTTACACATGTAATCATGTATAATTTAATACATAAAGACACAAGCATATATATACACAGGAAAATTAGGAATTTATATATATATATATATAGATATATAGATATAACATATTACCAATAAAATGTTGATGATCCATTGGTCGTTCTCTAAAATAATGACAAGAAGAGGGAAAACAGTCACGAGATGATGAATCAAACAATCGACTAGACATAGAAGCTTGGCCACTCTCACGAGACAATCTATTACGCCGTGTCTCTTTAAAGAAAAAGGCTAATGAAACTTAGTAAAATCAATGAACAAGACTTGAAACAAATATAAATATTCATGCATACTCATAAATTTTGCATGTGCATAAATTTCAAACACATACCTAATGTGTCTCGATATAATACACTAGAATCTCTAGATGATTCAGACCATCTTCAAGAGCGAACATTTGAAGGTCTTTCAGCAGATGTAGGTGTGGTATTAGGATTCCTTGTCTCAGATGTCTCTGTACATCTTCGACTTGGAGAATGAGTGACCACCGTGTCTTGAACCATCTCTACTATATATCTCCTATAAACATCAAAATAAGCACCAATGAACTAATGTAGTTTATCCCATAGAAAGGTTTTGAGGAAAAGAAAAAAACAATTGAATATACTTATTGTGTATAAAACATAATATGATCAATCCACATCAAGTTATTAATCTTGTGGAAATGCTGGTGAGGAAAAAAGAAAGAATTTAGAGCCTTTTTGTTGATGTACTTTGATTCATATGGAGTGTGTTACGCACTAGAGCTACTTCAGTGTTCTACAAGGCTAAGGCTAGAGCAAGGGGTCAAAAAATTTTTTTGTATAGACCAAAGTGGGATTTATTATATGGATATAAATTTTGAGAGGTTTTTACCCCTTGGACTGAACATGGACAACACCTTTGGTTTTACTCTCAAAAGTAAATTGATAGAACATACAATTGAACAATAGAAAAATATAAAATATTAGAATATTGAACCAAGCATATGCACAATATCATGATATCACTATTCATAGTTTTCATGGTAGGAAATTATCCTTGAATGGGGTCACAAAAATTTCTAAAAGGGACACAAGACATTTCTAATTAAGGGCCACACAATATAGCTTTCTTGGGTTGTTCCTAAAACTTCAAATGTGTAACAGAGCCTCCCTATGTAACAAAGTCTTTTATCAATATATGAACATATTAGTAATACCTTGCACAAAAAAATTTAAAACAAATATTTGATCAAATAAAGTTTGGTTTTTCACATAAGATTCAATATGTGTTGAGATCTTCAACAAGGGTTTGTCGTACAAGATAATACTACAAAGGAAAGTTTTTATATTATGAGAATACCACTTTTCATTGTTGGATCTCCCAACAATTGGACATCTTCAAGATTATTTTTTTCAAGAGCAAGGTCACCTAAAAGGGAAAAAGTGACATAATCAAAAGTCATGTGAGTAACCATTCTCGGAGGATGTAGATGGTTAGAATGCATAAAATAAATGAAAAACAATTACCAATAAGGATATCAATATTAAATGTTATAACCGTATATGGTGGAAAATGGAAAATGTTAAAATATTATAACCGTAAAATGATGGAAAATATTAAAATGTTATAACCGTATATGGTTGTGGAACTAGATGCTTGCCATAAAATGCCCCCCCTTATACAATATGAAGTTATGAACTATTTGCATGTGGTTGTGGAGAAAGGGCTTATAAAAAAGGCATCATGGCAGAATGCATAGGGTATCCATCTATTTGAAATAACTTATTAGCATAGAATGAGTTTTTGTTATATATACTTTCAATTATGGCCTAGTAAGATATTCCTAGGTGAAATTAGTAATGTTTTCTCAATAGAAAGCACTCTTGAATCAAAGAATTGATCTAGAAGTGTGCCTTCTACGAGGCAAAGATCCCACAATTTATTTAGACACCATTTTCCTTGGAGTTATGTCTTGCTTTGGATTATTCACCTAAAAGGAGTGTGGCAACCATAAAAAACCATTCATGAAAGTCACATAATTTCTCTTTTAAATTAATGTTATAAAAGCAAGTGGTCGAGTTCATCTTGCCAGAAAGTCAATCTGTTTGTAGAATTCATGAAAGTCACAGAATTTCTTACATTTGAAGAGCTCACTGTGAGATGTTAATCTGTTTGCACAAAGTAAACTTGGAGAAAAATGATGATTATAATTTTTCCCAAATAAGAAGAAAAAAATGCAAAACCTAAATGATGCTACATGCATACAGAACTGATAAGAAAATCAAAATAAAGTTCCTTGCATCAAGCACTTATGTGGGAATACATGGTAACATACTTAAATTATGGGGAACTGAATTTGAATGGCAAGTGAAATCAAAGTTAAATATCCACAACAAAACTCTGGTTTGAATTTCATAAAAATCAAATGCATCAATGTTACATAATCAACATTGTGAGACAATCTCAACATTTGGTAAATGATTCATATGCTAAAAATAACGTGCAATTTATTTTAGGAGTTTTGACCTAGAATGTGGTTTTTTCTATTGTTGTTGAAGACTATCGAGAAACTATATATTTGTTTCAAGCCATGAGTATATAATTAACACTTTGAATCTATGATGTTTACAGAACTCATTGTCTTGAAATTTGAAATTGAAAATATTCTGATGTATTTCTATCTATTCTATATTTTTTAAATAAATTTTTGTTTAATTGTTTTTTACAGTTTTCATTGTATGTTAGTGATCCCATCTTCAATAATAGGAAGAGGGGTTGGATAATGAATAACCAATTAGAAAAAATGATATGTTTGAATTAAATCTTGAATGCATCCAGAGCTTGATGGGGGTGGACCAACTAAGGCTTTACTGGTTGGATGCAATAACCATTAGATGCATTTATTCATCCCAACCCTTATTCTCAACTTTATTCTGATTTTAGCCAATGTTTAGAATGGAGAAAATTTTTCATAATATAAGGTTGTTTCATAATTAGTAAGATAAAAGAAAATGACAATTTTTCGAACTATAGAATGAATGGATATACAAGTGAGCATACATGGTTATGAGAAGAGGCCACTACCTATACTTCCTGGGGATTGAGGTGGAGAATGAAATGTCGAGTCCCTACATCATGTGTTGATACCTGTAATACAAGTTTGGGGGAAACTCGCTTCTGCGGGGGAACTTTTTCCATCCCAATTCATTTGACTATTTCCCAATATCTAGATGTTGATAGAAGTACTTTTATCTAATAAGCATATTAGTATGAGGTTCTTGAATATGAGGATGATTTTCCATTACCAATGCATTACCTAAGAAGGGGAAGTGGATCTGATCAAATTTAAACATCCATTTGTAAGCTATGAACTAAACAAAAGGCCAGGAATTGTACCTTATGAATTTGCACCACCACGAAGCCTCGAACGCAGCGACCGCACCACCATGAAGGATAGACACCACTGCAAATTCGTGAAGGACAGACACCACCACAAAGCCACGAAGGATAGGCACCACCGCACCACTGCAAAGGCACGAAGCACAGGCACCACCAGCAAAGACGTGAAGGATAGATAGCACTACACCACCGCAAAGCCGTGAATGACAGGCACCACCGCACCACCACAAAGCATAGATGAAAGACCTCCTTGAAAAACAGACGACAGACCTCCTCAGCAAATAGACGGGCCAATGGATGGGAAAACAGACAGGCCAATGGACGTACAGGGATGAATAGGGACAGACAGGGACTCCTCGTTGCTCACAACTAACTCCTCATAGACAAGGACAAACAGGGACTCCTCCTCCATGCTAACTTCTCATAATGACCTCCTTGGCAATGGACACCCAAACCAAAAAAATACAAAGTTGTAAACAGTTGTGTTCGGCGTATACACATATATAATTTTTCGGAAAACCGTTTTTTCAGTCGAGCAATTTTTTCGACCGAACGCTTATTTCGGCCAAAACGTTCTTCCAGACATTATTTCTCTGACCATCCTTACATAGCCCGCATAACGAGGTTGTCCGTTAACTTTAACATTCGGCCAAAATAATGTTTCGGCCGAAAGTTAGATACATTGTTTCAGCTAAAAAAATAAATTAGTTCGGCCAAAAAAATAAAATAGTTCGGCCAAAAAAATAAATAGTTCGACCGAAAGTGGTTTAAATACGGATTCCGAAAGTGGATTCTCATGGAATAGACACCCACATTCATGATTTCACCCAGTGTTATTTTGACATGTTTTGGACTTTACGTCCCTTGGATATGTAAAGATAGGGGCGAGAGACTATTAGGATATGTGAGGCAAGAAAAGGAGTGATACAGGGCTGCTACCAATCCTCTAAATATAATTGACTCGATCATGGTTGGGAACACTCTCATGACACACTCTAGGTAGTTTATGGGTGTTCACCATTTCCATTGTTGTATAAACATGGAAACCAACCAAAAGTGACATGGGAAAATGGAGAATTTGTGGACTGGAATACAATTGGTTGTAGATGAGCTTAGAGACTCAACATGTAGAAATATATTACCCATTGTTTTTACTATTTTAAAAAATGGTTGATAAACCTAGTGATGCAGGGGCATATACTATTTTAGTAGAGTCATTTATGACTTTTCTAGGTTAAGGTAACTTAGGGAGGCCTAGGGTCTCACATGTTTATACTTTTCTTTATTTTGTTGAGAGGTTCAATAAAGAGGATAAGGATACTACATCATTTTCTCAATGTAATTGATAGGGTTAGTTGAGCGTTTCCAGAATTGTAGCATCTAGTTAGTGATTTGTCAAGTGAGTCTCACATGTTATAGGATCAAAGAAGAAAAATTCAAATTGTATTTAGTTTAGGTGACTACCTTTAATTAATCAGTTTTTTGGTAGCTCAATAGAGCTAGGGTCAGAACTACATGATGATTATGAACTCTTCGACGGTGCGATGAATACCAAGGTTGTATGGTGGTGTCACGACGTGTTGGATTGTAATTCGATATCACAGTGAAAAGGTTGATATGGTGGTGATATGGAATATTGGGAGTCTAAATGGTATTATAATGGGAAAAGGATGTCATTACTCTTTTTTACTCTCGTACAAAATTAGTTAATAAAAAACACATATGCGATATGAATAAGCTATAATGCATATGTGTTATAACGAATATACGTGTTTTAAATATTTAAAAACTCGACGGGAATAAGGTTTGGCATTATGTTCAGAATTAGCTTTGGACTACCAAACCTATTGGCTAGGACATAAAAACCAGGGCTATTGCCTATCTTTTAAAATTATATCAATATGCTCAGTTTCGATGGCGTGTTTTTCTTTGATAAACACAATTTTTTTATGAAAATTTAGAATATTGTAGAGTATGGTCTTATGATTCTGAATATGTAATCTTTTCCTTGAAATGTATGTTTTAATTATTTATTATTATTTTTCTAAATGACACAGGTCAGTTTTTGAAAATAGATACATCGATTGTTTTTTATATAACTTTTGATTGCCTTAACCATTTGCCAAGAAAACTATATGGTGCACTAGAAGAGAGCGAGCTCTACAATATTATATATAGAAATCAAGGATTTCATTAATTTATGCCTCTAAAGTGTTGCACCCGCACAAAACGTTTTCATTTCGAGTTTTTCTGACTTTAATAATTAATAATAAAAAAAATTCATGAAACAATATGAATAAATAGTGTTGCACTTGGCCCATATGTCATTTACATCTCTGCAAGATTTTATACAAAATTGACATGATTTATGTCATATATTGCTGCACCCGCACAAACATATAAGTTATGATATGTTGAAATTTTGAAAACCCAATTTCACGGAAACTAATTTTATAATCATCTACACACATGTTTTTCTACATAAATGTTATATATTATGAAAGCTGGTTCAATTACCTATCTTTTGTATTTTTACTTCATCTTCAAATACGTTAGGGAAGTACCCCTAATTCTCACCTAAAGTGAGAGGTTCCATGTTTTTCCAGTATTATGTGGCATCTAACGTGTCTTTAAAGGAGTCCATGATTGTGCATCAGCCATGTTGTGAAAGTATGTGTTGTAATGGAAGCAAAGTAATTACTAGTTTTATTGGTGTGAGTCTATGTAAGTGTTTATGTAAAATAGGAACTCTTGTATCTTGATATAAGCTCGTAGCCACGGTTTCAAGAACGATCATTCTTATGATGGAAGTCACCTTGTATAAGTGATTTTTGAAGACATTCTGTACCTAGACTGCCTTTCTACAAACTGACAAATAGTCAAAAGAGAAATATCTGATAGATGGAGGTATGTCCATAGGATGATTCATTACTTGACAAATTTTTTCATGGAAGCCCCGATGAGCCGAGTTTGTCAATCTTGTCTATTGTGCAAGTGTAAGAATGATGGTTTGAAGCATTTATACTTTAAATGAGTTGAATGGTAAGCTCAAATAAGAGGAAGAGAAAGAGCTCAATCCAGAGGCATCAAAGTGGGTGTAGGAGCTCATGAAGGCAAGACAGATGAAAGTTAAAGTGTTGTAACCTCCTTTTCTTTTATGTAATTTGTGAAGTTTTTGTAATGTAGACATTAACAGGGGGTGTTAGAGATAATGCCTAATTATGTTTGTGTGTGTATCATCTATGTAAAGGCTTCTCTTCCAATTTCTAAGTCGAACATGGTCCCAAAAATGAATTATCACACAAACTAAATGAATTATTATTCAATTTATCAGCAGAAAAATAGAGCTCATGCTATTGTGATGTAATTTCTCTTAAAGCTTTTATGTTGACTTCGTTGCTTTGATGATGAGAATCCATTTCCATGACTTTGTAATTCTTTGAACTTGCATGATCAACTGGCCTTCATGGTCTTCCAATAGCTAGTCTAATGTAACACGAATACAATGTCACATCCGATGGCGAAATGTGAAATTCTATTGGAAAGTGTATTGATCTAGTTGTTGGTTGCAAAATTCATGTCTCCAATTCCTGTAACAATTGCTTGTCGATTCGATCGCTTGCAACCATATTTCAGTGAATGGATCACTTGGATGCATAAATGGAGTTAATCCCTCGCGTAATACCTTATTCTCAGAGATTTAGTACAACAAAGAAAGGAGAAGAATAGAGGACATGAATCAACTTGAGAGGCGAATCAAATCACTGAATTGAGGCGATTGGATTTTCATGTGATTGGATGAACTTAACCGATTGTATTTACTTTTCAAACTATTCAATTTACCTATCATTGAATTAATCCAAAACCAGCTCAAAACCTGGGTTTTGTTTACAGTGTATGGTTTTCCTATAACTGTTCAATCTCAACCCTCTATTTATACATACTAAGAAGAATATTTTGTATTAATAAATCTTACGACTTTATAATTAAAAAATTTAAAACAAGAAACTCAACTCCACCCATGCATTTGAAATAAGACGTCTTCGGCTTAAAATCAAACTAAAATAAATAAATGTTCTAACCATTTCATCGAAATTTTAGATGTTATAAAGGTAAAAGGTTTATAAAAACTTCATAAACATTTAAAAAAAAAAAAGCTGCTAAGCAGCCAATTCCTGCCAATACAAAAGCACTATTGTTTTGGATCCCAGGTGGCAACATGGGGGACACAAAGCCATAGCTCGTGCCATCCTAAAACTTAATCTCCCGATTGAGAAACATTGTAGAAGTTCACATCAAAAAGCAAGCAGCAGAAAGTTAAAGGATAAATCTCTGGAAGATAAGTGATTGTGACTATACATTATGAAATTAAACGATAATACTCAGCTTGCTGCAGTTTATTTCATGCTTTTAAAATGATTAATATTTAACATGTCTCAACATCTTTAATGCTCTGATAATTTTACTATGATACTTGGATCTACGGTTGGAATGCGACGATTTTTTTTCCCTGTGCATTTGTGTATTTTTTTCTGAAAAATAATTTTAAATATAAATAAAAATGATTTTTTATTGTTTAACTTTTTTTAATAGAAATTTATTAATGAAAGAATTATACTTTCATAGTTAAAAGTTGATGAAATTCAAAGCCCATCAATGCCATCAAGGTAAATAGTTTTCACTATGAACTAAGGCTAAGGATCTGACACTGATCATAATAAAACTTTGACGTCAAGCTATATATATCAGCCCGTTGGAAGAGAATTCATGCATACAAAAAGTGACCGCCATGCATCGTGAAATAAGGGCCAATTCCAGCCGCCTACCGGCACAAGGAACGAAGGGCACTACACAGTGAAGAAGAGCTACGGAAGTAGGGAAAAACCACAAATAAAAATCACCAAGTAAAAGGCTATGGAAAAACCAATTATAAAAACTATGCTAACAGAAACGAGAAAATGAAGTTTAGAGGTTTAGCATTCAAAGAAATGAGAGAGAAACATAAAAAAAAAAATGAAAATTCCTGCATATATTCAATTATAATTAGCAAAATATTTTGTCCTATACCAACTTAAATTTAAGTTCATAGGATACCCATCAGTGATAAATTGAATTCATATATAATTAAAAGTAGATATTGTCTTTGACTTGCCATGAATAGTGTGACATAATGTAGTACTATTAGTTCCCACATTAGCTATGCAAGGTTTGTAAGGTCAGATCTGATAGAAAAGACAAGCAAAGATAGCTAGAGAGCCTCTTCAAAACAATAACTAATTTGACTAGTTATTAACAAAGCAAAAAAAAATTCTGCAATTAATGTAGGTAATTGTGAGAAAAAAATATGCATTGTCACAGAAGACATAACCAGCTCTAACTTAGAAAAACACAATTTCAAAAAAACATTTGCTGAAGTACTCAAAAGAACACTGTCACAATCCATTTCATCTATCAAAGAGGTTGTTTATGAAGGCAATTATACATGTCCAAGATGATCACATAGTCTTTACATTAACTGCATTTGGAGAGGGTTAGAATTGTGTTGAGGCCTGGAAATTCGCAGGTGACAACAGCAAGGGATTCTCCCCAATCAACGTTCCCAACTAGCCCGTGACTGTTTGGTGTAGGGAATCCATCCGGTTTGCGGTCTGGCCACCGTAGGTCAAGAAACAAAAATAAAAGGTTTTACCGGTTGCGGCCCAGTCCACCGTATATATTTTTGTATTTTTTGACTTAAAGTATGATATGCAAGTGCCTATTTAACAATGCAGATTGATGTAGAATACGAGGAGCGGTCACAATGTGATGCGCAGGTTCTTACCTCTCATCTTAAACTCTCTCGCATCTAAACCACACACGGCAAGAAATTACAACTAACTACCTATCCTATCCCTAGGGAGCAAAGTTATCATTCATTAATGAGTAATGTATCTTGTACATGTATTATGAAAAACCATAGATAGCTGATACTTCTTTCACAACGCATGAACATTAAAAGATATTTGAACAACCAGATAGCCAATTGTTTATGAGCAGCATTCATTACTCATAGTGGAAATATTCATAAAATAAACCAGAGAACATTCATACAAGAACATAGGTTCAAAGAGTTAGAACGATCTCACAGTTAACGGACACAAAGCTGAAAACGAAATAGTTCCTCTTCAACAAATCCATTTAATTACATTGATACATTCCACATACCACTTTCTCCAACATGCAAAATTTACAGTCTCTGTTTGTAAAACGAAATAGTTCCTCTTACAAGCATTAGTTTACAAGTTCTTCCAACGAAAAATCCCCTGTAAATTCTAACTTTCAAATATTTAAACTAAACAGCAGACCACTTGGGCTGTCCCTAAACGTGTGACCTTTTGGTCCCTCAAAACGTTTCATATTCCTCTTTTTTATCTTTTCTGTGTGCATTCATGATCTGATTAGTAACTGATAGATCTTTCGGGTCTGTGCCTTTGTCACTATTCATTTTGTATTTTCCTTCGTTTGCCTTTCTTGCGATCCTGTTGGCTACGGTTCGACCTTTTCCAACACTGCCCAGCTATGTCTTTGTGCCGTGATAATCTCAACAGTCCCTTGAGCCCACCTGCAATTGATTAATGTGCATCATTCATTGGGGTTGCATTCCAAAATAAAATGTCAAATTATATCAATCAAACGGCTATTCAATAGGAAAGATCATGTGCATAATTGTCATGAAGCTTAACAAACGCTGGAACCACTATCTTGTCTACCTACGGGTTCGAAAGAAAACACTGACGACAAGAAACAAAGAACTCATCAGCGGCTCAGACGCTAACATCGGCAGGGTAGACCCATCCATAGCCGCTACGGCGGATATTAACAGGCGACGGGTATTGTGAAAACACGTGGGCCCATCGGAATCGGAAAAGATACGATCTAAAATGTGGGCGGGAAAGCTCTCGATTGGAAACCGGAAAGACATCGACTTCGGGTGCTTAGTTGCTTTCGGAGCCGCAACGGCGGAAGAGAAAAGACTTCGGGCATGCGACTAAAATACCGGCACACATCGGTGGGCGTAGCGCTTTATATTTCGGGTGCTTAGTTGCTTTAGGAGCCGCAACGGCAAAAGACGAAAAGACAGCAACCTCCGATCTAAATGATAAAACTTTAAAATTTGGCAGCGATTGGAACTGTTTCACCTCCGAAACAGCGTTTTGTAAAGGACAAATGGTTTGATCCATCTTTAACTCAGCAAAAACAAACTCTAAAGTCTGCGATCCACAATAATTTTCAAACACAAGCAACATTTAAAAACAGGCCGAGAGTCAATGTTCAAAATCATTCAAAATTAAAGCACAACCAAAAAAGGTTCAAGGATCTAAACGATTCAAATCAACACTAAATCATAAAGTGGGGGGACCAAAATTTGAAAAAATTGGGGGAAAACAGTTGCAGCGGAAACAATTGGCGACTACCTGGTGAACCTAGATCTCTGGACAATTTCTTCCTTAAGTAACAGACTGTTTGACAATAAAACCAACATGTTGAATTCTACTAGATGTCTGGATTTCCCAAATGGCAAATATATGTACTTTTAATCATTGAGGGTAGTCCAATTTAGGAAAATGGAAACCAAGATTTCAAAGTCAAGATAACTCTTTCGAGGCCAGGAATATGAGTTTCATTTTACCTCTGTCTTCGGGTAGCTTCCAACTTGGACACCACAGGATCGTAACATATGGTAAACAGAAATATCCATTTGTTCCTCATTCCCATGCCATTTTGCACCCTTTTTGTGCTTTTGGACTTTTTTGTCCTTTTGAGTCCTCCTCATGCCTTTCTTTCTGAATTTTTTTATTCAGGCTCCTCTATCCATAGTGTCCTTTTGTGTGAGAGATGTATTAAATTTTCAACTCACGGATGGAGAAGAACTTTTGGCAATTTTATACTCATATGATTTAGCACTTTGTTTTGATACATATTGTTTTCTTAGAAGTTTTGACTCTTTTTAGCCTTTTGGCTTTCAATTCTTGGCATGGGATCATTTATATATAATATACTGTTTACCCTGCTTCCTTTCCATGGGTCTTTTGCTGTCACCCCCTAGGAAATTTTTAAGTGTGAGATGGATGGAGCCTCGAAATAGTATTCCAGACCTTTTAATCTTAAGTTATTTTACAGGGATTAAGCAGGACTTCAATGCCTTCATAGCCATTTAGGAAAACTGTTAAACCAGAAGAAATTCTATCAGATAAAACCATAATACACAGCCTTATAATCAAGGATTTTAGTTAGTCCATAATTCTAATACTCTCCATGCAACCAAAAGCTTGCTTCATTTTATTGAAAATGACAGACATTTAAACTAAAACAAACTAAACTTCATGACTCAAAGACTCAAAAAGACGACCAAGCCAAATTATTTATATACAAAATAGAAGAAGACAAATGAAACTCAGGAAAAATAAGGCTTGAGAACTAAACCATTTACTGGTAAGTTCTCTTCAAAACCCTTGCAGATCTTGTAACTTATAAGTGGAAGGACCAAGCTTTGCCGCAATCTGGAAAGGACCTACCCACAACTGCTGGAATTTCGTGTGTTTTCCTTTCTCATCATGGGTGTGATCCCACTTGAGAACCAAATCTCCCACCTCAAAGTCTTTTGTTCCTGCCTTGTGCTTGTCGAACCATCTCTTTATTACCTCTTGTTGTTGTTTAAAGCGCTCTCTGGCCTTAGATCGAGCCTCTTCTAATTTGAGGAGATTATATATCCTCATTTGCAAAACTTCATCATCCGACCCTCTAGATTCTTGAGCTATTACAGAAGAGGGAAGCATGATATTGGGGGCAAGAATGGCTTCTTTACCATACACAAGGGTATACGGAGACACTCCTATCGAAGACTTGGGGGTAACTCTATCGGCCCAAAGGGCGTTTGGTAGTGATGAGTGCCAACTCCTCTGGTTTTTTATTACAGTCTTCTTTAAAATTCTAATCAAATTTTTATTAGTGGATTCAGCTAGGCCATTTCCTTGTGGATAGTAATTAGCAAAATAATGCAACTTTATTCCTTTCTCATGAGCGAAAGCAGTTAATTTAATCGATCAAAAGTAAGTAGCATTATCAAACACTAAAGAAACTGGAACTCCAAACCTGGTCATAATATGGTCCTGCGGGAAACTGATGACCGCGTCCTCATTTATTTTGTGCAGCGGGATGGCTTCAACCCAGCGAGTGAAATAATCGGTCGTGGTCAAAATGTACTTGTGTTGCAGAGAGGAGTTTGGCTTTATTTCTCCAATAATATCCAACCCCCATTGCTCGAACGGGTCCGTGATCATCACAGGCTTCAGTGGTGCGGCTACTTTAGATTGCCTTCAACTACACCTTTGACAAATATCGCACTTCCAGACATGGGCGTGTGCATCTTTGAAAAGTGTGGGCCAATAGTAACCGGCCCTGAGAATTTTGTGAGCAGTGGTATCTCTTGAAAAATGTCCCCCAACAGGCCCGTCATGCAAATCTATCATTACTTTTGTCGCGTCTTCTTTCTCTAAGCATCTAAGCAAAACTCCGTCGTAATTTTTTCTGAATAATATTCCTTCAACAATTTGATAGGAGGCTGATTTGAGACGCAGCGCTCTTCTTTGCTTAGAATTCCAATGTTCTGGCAATAATCCTGCCTGAAGGTAATGCACGGGGTCTCTATACCAAGATTCGGGGGCTGTGAACAAAGGACATACATCCATTAAATGTAACTCAGCTTCATCTTCCCAGACATGTTCATCGTTGTTCCCATTTTCAGCCATTAGTTTACACAACCCTTGCCCTTTAACTATGGAGGCTGGCTTGAACTCGAGTTCATATTCTTGAAGAGCTGTTACCCAATTGCCCCTTCTTTCTCCTAACTCCTTCTGTATAAATAGGGACCTCACAGCTGGGTATGGAACGATCACCTTGGTTCGATTTTTTAATATGTAGGGCCTAAATTGCTTCACTACTTTGAATACTGCATAAGCTTGTTTATCAATAGCCGGGTAATTCAATTCGGCCCCTTGTAGACCAGTGCTCATGAGAGATATTGGGAATTCATCCCCCCCATCTTCCTTTTGGGTCAACACCGCTGCTAGCTAATCATCAAATGCAAAGGTATACAGAATAAAATCTATATCGAAATCTGGGCTTTTTAGGGACGGTGCGTGTGCAACAGCAGTTTTAATTTTGCTAAATGTGTTCTTCTCAATTTCAGTCCACTTGAATTGCGCATTTTGCTTCACCATTTGTTGCAGCGGTTTGACAATCTGAGCGAAATCTGGTACAAATATTCATACGAAGTTTATTGTTCCCATGAAAGATTGCATCCCTTTTTTATTATGGGGCAAGGGAATTTGTTCAATGGCCTTGATCCTTTCCGGATCAATAGAGATTCCCTTCTTTGAAACTATGTGACCAAGCAACTTACCCTCTGTGACAGCAAACACACACTTCTTGCGATTGAGTGAGATGCCAAATTTCTGACATCGTTCAAAAATCTGCCTTAGATGGAACGCATGTTCTTCTCTCCTCTTTGAGAATATTTTAATATCATCGAGGTATATCACAACACTACGGCCAATCAAACCACGGAAAGCTATGTCCATAGCCCTCTGGAACGTGGCTCCAGCATTTATAAGCCCAAAAGGCATTCTTCGATAAGTGAAGGTTCCCCATCTGGTCCTAAATGTTGTCTTTAATCTGTCTTCTTCGGCTACTAATACTTGATTGTAGCCTGAGAAACCGTCTAATAACGAAAAAAGTTCAGAACCTGAGACCATTTGTAGTAGTTGCTCCATGGGTGGAACAGGGTAGTTATCTTTATCTGAAGCGCGGTTTAAATTCCTGAAATCCATGCACAACCTGATTTCTCCAGATTTCTTCCTCACCAGCACCAGATTCGAGACCCATTTTGAGTGTCTAACCTTAAAAATGATTCTAGCATCCAATAATTTCTTCACTTCACTCTGAATCAGCGGTTCCAATTTTGGGTGCATTTTTCTTAAAGGTTGCTGATAAGGTTTGACGCCAGCTTTGATAGGGATAACATGCTGGATGATGTTGGTGTCATATGTCTTCAAGTATTCGTATGTCCAGGAAAAAACATCCTTATATTGATTGAAAATACTGATGAACTTATCTCTTTCGGCTGGTGAACAGCATTTGCCAAGATTTACATATTTAGGATTTGTCTCAGTCCCTAAATTTATCAGCTCGAACTATAGAGATGAGCTGTGAGTCTTCATGTTTGCTGGCCTTCTAAACTTTTCATTTAGATCGAACATTCTTTCTAAGGTTCTGACTCCTTTAGGGATGAAATTATCATACTTCAGCTCGGCCTGATGTTCTTCATCATCTATAATTTCTCCTTTAAATACCTCGTCATTAGTTAAGCATTCTATAATCTGCTGGTAATCGTCGAACACTCGCAGGTTGGTGATCATATTAGGGACCGAGGGCCTGAAAAGCAATTCAATGGAGCATCGATTATTAGAAGGTACAAGCCTAGGAGCTGACGTGGCTAGCAAGTCAGCGGCTGCATTTTTCATTCTTGGAATTGAAACAATATTAAATGTGTTAAAACATTTGAGCAGATCCCATACCTCATTTTGATAGGCTTTCAAGTGAGGAGAAACACGTATTTGATTCCGAATCTGTTTAACAATTATTTCAGAATCTCCAAAAACTTTTAGATTACTTACCTTTAATTCAATTGCTTTCCTTAAACCCTGCACCAGCGCTTCATACTCAGCCGTGTTATTTGTACATTCAAACTCTAATCTACATGAAAGAAAATGTTTATTATTCTTGGGGTCGATCAGGACACAGCCGGCCCCTGACCCTTCTAACGTCTTAGAGCCATCAAAAAACATAGTCCAGAAATCGCTAACTATTGCATGAGAATCTACTCCTACCGCTAAGTCTACTATTTTACAGTCGATTTCACCAGCCTATGAGAATCGAAGGAGATCAGGCTAGGTGTCTGACGTGTTGCTGGCTTCTTCTGCTTGGTAATTTCCTGGTTCCAATTCAATAAAATAATTTCCCAACACAGAATCCACTGGTTCATTCTTCTCCTCAAATCGAGTAACGTTGTATTTCATGTGAGGTTCCCTCAAAATTTTAATTTGGTTCGGGCTTCATTTATACGGCAGCCACAGATGTGACCAATCCGAGGCAAAATATCCATTTAGTTTTGCTGACCAGTTTCTGCTAAGGACAAGCCCATAAGCGTCTGGTATATTGGCCACCACGATATCAATGACTTGGCACACTTTATCATTTGATGCCAGGCAGACTAGGACATCCTCCATCTCACCAATTACCTTTACATCCGTCCTGTCCAACTGAACAACCCTCCACGTGGACGGCATAGCTTGCCCATTTATCTTTTTACAGACTGATATTGGCATGACGTTAACCGACGCCCCTGAGTCTACCAGGCATGTACGTTGTGATTAAAAATTTCAAAAGTGAGGAGGAAAGGTGGATGTTTTCTCTTAGACTTACCTCCAATGCTGGTTTCTTCGATTTCCTCTTCCTCTTTAGGCCGATTGTCAGCAGGCAGCTTCTCATCCGATGCTTCAAGCACTTTCAATAGTATTTCCTTTCGCTGCGGCACTTTACACATTTCGAATAGTGAAACGTTTGCCTTTACCTTCTTTATATCTTCCACGATGTCATAATCCATCTGCGGTTCAGTGGGATGTGGCTTATCAACCTTCATTTTTCTTTAGTGGGCTTGGCGAACGTATCAGTCTGCCTAGGATCTTGGCTGGTAATGGTGAATTCAGGAATTTTATCAGCTGAGGAATTATTCTGAAATTTTTTAACATTTTTCTGCAGCCTTTTGATATTTGGGAGCATGAGACTGTTTTCTTTAATCGACCCTTGGCTCCTTGTTGTAATGTTCATTTCCATGACGTCCTTGTAGCCCCGATTCTTTTCCTTTTCAGCATTAAATAACGAAACAGAATTCCACAAAACCATGGTTTCCTCTTCTTGTTCCTTCGTTGAAGTGGTACTCTCTTTTCTTTCTTCATCTCCATCTTCTGTTAATCTAGAATCCAACAGCTGATTCATAACCAATGTCATTGAGTTTATCCATTGCGGACAATTCTTTTCAGAGTGGGGTTGTTGGTGGAAAGTGCAAAAATTTTCCATTCCTACCTCTGTTAAATTCATCGATGTTGGACTATGCGGAGGAGGTTGGGACTAATTGTTATCCTCTCTTTTCTTGTAATAGGGCTTGTAGAACTTTTGAGTCTCCTTTTCTTTCTCCAAGTCTATGATTCTGTTAGAAAGCTTCTGCATCATTTTTGCCATATTTTCAAAATCTGGTGATTTCTCTTCCTTAGGATTAGCAAACAATAAGGCTTTCCTTCCCACACTTTTTTTTCCTGAGCGTTCGGGATAATCTTCGATACTTTCTCTTTCAGCCTCTACCTTTTCTGCTTCTTCATAAGTTTCTGCTAAAGTGCGCTTGGCCTTCATTTTGGCGAACATAGCCAGCTCAGGCCCTAAAGCTGAAGTATAATATTCGATCAGGACTTTATCTGAAGGTCTATCAGCTTCAGAAAAATTCTTGAGATATGGTGCAAACCTTTGGGTGAAGCTGTGCACCTTCTCCTTTCTCTCTTTCTTCAATGCGCATAGTCCTTTCATCAAAGCTACATGAGTCTTCTGGGTTGCATACTTACTTCTAAAAATCCTTTCGAAGGTATCCCAATCAGGGATAGAGTTTGCAAGCAAACCAAAATACCATGATGCTACAGCTCCTTTAAGGGTGTGCGGGAATAGTCTGCAAACTACATCTTCATACTCCCCAGGCCTTAACCCTTCTATTGCCAAGTAAAAACTTTGCAGGTGGTCATCTACTAGCATCTTCTCACTTGGGTCGAATTTGGGCAGCATCTTTTCAAAGGATTGAGGTAAATCATGTAGCGGGGGTGTTAGATTTAAAGGTGATCTGGCTCTCCAGGCAGGTGGTGGATTTGGTGGGTTGGGTGGTTGATTGGCGTTAATGCCTTCCATGAGTCTGGGTGGAGAGTGAGGAGGTGAGAAAATAGGAGTGTGAGCAGGAGAACTGTGAGGAGTATCTGGGCCTTCTTGATTCAAAGGCAGTATAACTTCCTGTAAGGCTGTTTCTACAAGTTCCTCCCAATCCCCAACCAGCACTGAGTCTTCCAATATAGGACGATCTTTTCTTTTATATTCTCTTCTGGGCGATTCAGGGATGATCGTCAATCCTCCAATCTTCTTCACATATGCCCTGGTGTGTCTTCTCAGATTATTAACAACCTCGTTGTCAACAGAAAATAAATGTTCTCTACTCCTTTCTTCTGGAATTGGATTATGAATCCCACTGCTTTCAGAACTGTTACTAGTGGAATAGTCTCGGGAAAACGGGTTTCCTCAGCCAGCCATGCACTGGTGGCCCTCCTTCTAGCACCAGAAACTGTTGAGGCCTCGAATTCGCAGGAGACAACAGCAAGGGATTATCCCCAGTCAATGTTCCCAACTAGCCCGTGACTGTTTGGTGTAGGGAATCCATCCGGTTTGCGGTCCGGCCACTGTAGGTCAAGAAACAAAAATAAAAGGTTTCATCGATTGCGGCACGGTCCACCGTATATATTTTTGTATTTTTTGACTTAAAGTATGATATGCAAGTGCCTATTTAACAATGCAGATTGATGTAGAATACGAGGAGCGGTCACAATGTGATGCGCAGGTTCTTACCTCTCATCTTAAACTCTCTCGCATCTAAACCACACACCGTAAGAAATTACAACTAACTACCTATCCTATCCCTAGGGAGCAAAGTTATCATTCATTAATGAGTAATGTATTTTGTACATGTATTATGAAAAACCACAGATAGCTGATACTTCTTTCACAACGCATGAACATTAAAAGATATTTGAACAACCAAATAGCCAATTGTTTATGAGCAGCATTCATTACTCATAGTGTAAATATTCATAAAATAAACCAAAAAACATTCATACAAGAACATAGGTTCAAAGAGTTAGAACGATCTCATAGTTAACGGACACAAAGCTGAAAACGAAATAGTTCCTCTTCAACAAATCCATTTAATTACATTGATACATTCCACATAGCACTTTCTCCAATAGGAAAAATTTGCAGTTTCTATTTGTAAAACGAAATAGTTCCTCTTACAAGCATTAGTTTACAAGTTCTTCCAGGGAAAAATCCCCTGTAAATTCTAACTTTCAAATATTTAAACTAAACAGCAGACCGCTTGGGCTGCCCCCAAACGTGTGACCTTTCGGTCCCTCAAAACGTTTCATATTCCTCTTTTTTATCCTTTCTGTGCGCATTCATGATCTGATTAGTAACTGATAGATCTTTCGGGTCTGTGCCTTTGTCGCTATTCATTTTGTCTTTTTCTTCATTTTCCCTTCTTGCGATCCTATTGGCTATGGTTCAACCTTTTCCAACACTGCCCAGCTATGTCTTTGCGCCGTGATAATCTCAACAGTCCCTTGAGCCCACCTGCAATTGATTAATGTGCATCATTCATTAGGGTTGCATTCCAAAATAAAATGTCAAATTATATCAATCAAACAACTATTCAACAGGAAAGATCATGTGCATAACTGTCATGAAGCTTAACAAACGCTGGAACCAATATCTTGTCTACCCATGGGTTTGAAAGAAAACACCGACGACAAGAAACAAAGAACTCATCGGCGGCTCAGACGCTAACATCGGCAGGGTAGACCCATTCACAGCCGCGATGGCGGATCTTAACAGGCGACGGGTATTTTGAAAATACGTGGGCCCATTGGTATCGGAAAAGATACGACCTAAAATGTGGGCGGGAAAGCTCTCGATCGAAAATCGGAAAGACATCGACTTCGGGTTCTTAGTTGCTTTGGGAGCCACAACGGCGGAAGAGAAAAGACTTCGAACATGCGACTAAAAGACCGGCACACATCGGTGGGTGAAGCGCTTTATATTTCAGGTCTTAGTTGCTTTAGGAGCCGCAATGATAGAAGACGAAAAGACAGCAGCCTCCGATCTAAGTGATAAAACTTTAAAATTTGGCAGCGATGGGAACTGTTTCACCTCCGAAACAGCGTTTTGCAAAGGAAAAATGGTTTGATCCATCTTTAACTCAGCAAAAACAAACTCTAAATTCTACGATCCACAATAATTTTCAAACACAAGCAACATTTAAAAACAGGTCGAGAGTCAATGTTCAAAATCATTCAAAATTAAAGCACAACCAAAAAAGGTTCAAGGATCTAAACGATTCAAATCAACGCTAAATCATAAAGGGGGGGGACCAAAATTTGAAAAAATTAGGGGAAAACAGTTGCAGCGGCAACAAATTGTAAAGGATAAAAGTTTTTTCATAAGGGAAAAAATATATATTTTTGTAAAAAAACCCAAAATTATCAGTAACAGGAAAGAAGATTCTATGATGAAGACTATTATTGAACATGAAGCTGCAACATCTAAAGCCACGGATTGAACAGATTAATTTTTTGCATTAGCATTTTTCAAATTCCCATGGCATGAGGAACCCCAAAAAAACATGGACGCATGCAATTTTCATTTGCAAAACAGTATCTAAAGCAAAAGAAGCACATATTTCTAAGGAAAAGGTTAAAAAAAGAGGAAGAGTTGTTCCTTTAAAGAAATATGTACAAAGTAGAGAATAACCACATTCAACAAACTATTATGGCTTTGCATAAACAAATCATATTTTCCAAAAGAGATTGGACAACATTGAACCAAACACCTTTTCTTTTATAAGCATTCCTACATTATCTATTTATTTTATCAAAATCAAGTAGACATTCTATTTTACAAAGTCCATAAATAATATTTGGTGAAAAGGAAAACAGACCAGTGCTTGAAGCATTGAGAACTTTTTAATCCAATGTCAAATTCCAATGATGATTTATCAACAATATTGGAACTAGAATAAAGCTTAAGAATGTTATATAACTAGACCAAAGAGAAAGAAAAATCAAAATAGAAATAGAATTCGCACTGGCATTCAATAACCCAAAACCATGAGAAGAAGGTCACTGCAGGGAATTTAAATGGACCCGAAATAGACCTCTGTCCAACAAGAAAGACAAGAAAATCAAAGTTATATCCCTCCTCCAACAATGAGGCAATATAGAAACAATACACAGTTCAGCATCCAACAAATAGGAACAAGCATTCAAGCAACCTCTGCAAAGTTTAGAACATGAAAGCAAATCATGCAAAAACAAAAATTAGTAAAGAAGTTCAAAGGAATTAAGCCAACATGCTAATTACTGATTCACACTTGTAATTTTGGAAAAACTGGCAACATAGTTCAAAGACACTCAATTATTTAAGCTAACATACTAATTATTTGAAATTTGACCTAACAACCGCAAACAAATTATGTACAAGAATGTGGAAGAGTCTCAAAAAATCTAAAAGGCACCCCACTCAATAATAATGCTTCACTCTATACAGGAAATTTAATGCCATAGTCAAAAATCATTTAGTTTACATGTAATTCTGCAGTATTCACATGTAATACTCTATCTTAAGAGCAATTTTCAAAATTTTCTTCTAGCAAGGATAGTAGATGTTGTGGCTCACTTAATAGAATCGTAGATGAGCCTACTATCCAATTACATAGTCACTACTTTGGTCAACATGATGTATGGTGTTATCTAACATGTCTTCAACATCATGGAAGATCATCATCTCCATCATCCTCTGAAACGCCATAATCCCACCTCCTACTAGGCCCTATTTGGTACTCAAGTTGTTGTCGAGATAGCAGACGTAGATTTGAGTGTACAAACACTAAATCTTGTGCCTTTTGTGTGCCTAAGCGATTCCTCTTTGCCAAATGGATAAAATCATATTCACTCTAGTTTCTTTCACATGCTGATGAACTAGTCACCTATGAAGTAAAATTAATATTATGTAATTAAAATTTAAGAATGTACATTTGAAAACTTGAAAAAAAAATCTGAAATGAAAATAAAAATAAAGTGTTTAAACATTAGAACATACTAAATGTACTGATTGTTGAGCATACGTGTGAAAGTAAACAAATAGCTAACTGACGAAGCAAAGGATTTCTTGTACCATATTGTATCCAAAAGTCTATGGGTCCAAGTTTCTCTCTATTATATGCACAATCTTCATTTTCAAAGTCTCCCTCAGATCTCAAGAACTTTCCCAACTCAAGCCGTAAAGCAGTGTGATCATCACGATCAAAACATATACTTATAAAGGTGTCCCAATTTTGCATCACCTCTACATCTGAAGACAATTTATTTTGAAACCATTTGGGGTTGAGTAGGAATGCAATTGAATGAAGAGGACTATGAAGCATTTTCCACCTTGTAAGACTAATATCCCACACCTCATTCCAAGTGTCCCTGTTGATCCTAGAATTTTCATCTTCCATTATGTCACGAATCTTCTCTCTCATTTGATCCATACTCTCAAACACGTCCCCTAAGCAAGGACAATCACCATCAAACATACGAAGGGTGGAAACAATAGGTGTGATGAGGGTAACATTATCCTCCACCCTCCTCTAAAAATCCTCAGAAGAAGAGCCAATAATAATATCCTCAACTCGTGCCCCATCCCCAACATGAGAACCCTTCCACCTTTTCCAATCCATTGAAACAACTATCTCCCTCAAAGAATGATGCACTTTGATGAGACGTTGTAACATAATGAATGCAGATGCAAATCTAGTCCGGGCACATCGAAGAAGTTGGAGGTTGGCATGTTTTCTATAAATTGCTATGGATGCTGCATGATTAATAATAAAAATTTGTAGCATCTTTGCTTCAGTTACAGTTTTTCCAACCCAAGCAATGTTGTTGATATCTTTAAGCAGGAGGTTGATGCAATGCATAGAACATGGAGTCCAAAAAATGGTTGGATATTCATCCTCAATTAAACCCCCAGCAAGCACATTGTTTGAGGCACTGTATGTAACAATCTGAACCACATTTTCTCTTCCCACCTCATCTATTGCTTCTTTGAAGAGACCCATCAAATATGGACCATCTTTTGTTTTCCCTGTAGTGTTATGAAATTTTAAAATCATAACCCTTTTCAGACTAGAAACCAAAATATTTACAAGAGGACGATGATTCACATTTGTCCAACCATCTAAAATAATGGAGATCCCGGAGTCCTTCCAACCATATTTAATGTCATAAAGTCTAGCCTCAATCCAAGCCCTCTCTTCAGACAACACTACTGTCCTCATCTTTTCATAGATGGGAGGTTTGTAACCTTTAGGGGCAGTGTTAACCAGATCTCTGACCATGTCCTTCCAATAAGGAGACTTACAAACATTAAAAGCTATGTCATTTGCAAAAAAAATCACCCAACAGATGCATCAATATTTCCTCTCCCTTTTACATGCCATAGGTTGTTAAGCTGGGAAGTAGAAGGATGAAGTTGAGAAGAATTTTGTGGACCACCTAGAATTTCTCCACTGGCTGGATTGTTGGTTTGAATTGAACCTTCAAACTATTTCAACTTTTCCAGTTCATTAAATTGTTTTTGTATCGAAGCTTTCTCTGTACTAGGCACATTGTTGCTTACACTTATTTGTTCCTTTTTCCCCATTCCAAGCAAATTCCACCAAACTCTTGCTACACTCCCTAACTTTTGCGTCTTACAGTAAGGAAAAAAACAAACCTTTGAACCAGTTGTGCCGCTTGTTCCCCCACTATATGATTGAGTGCATTTGGCTGCTGCCCATAGCATGGCTTCAAAAGCCTTCTTTACATCTTTGTATTCCTTGTTTTGAGAGGATTTTGGCACTGCTATGGGGGGTTTATGATTGGAAATAGGTGCTCTGCATTGTGCAACCGATGAACTTTATTCCATTGCAATAGGAAATACTAGGAGAAAGATGAAATAACACTCTGTCAAAACAAGCATGGACGTATATTAGAAATGAATATGTAAGCTTGCAAACAAAAATAGAGAAAAAATTTAAAATGGGAGAAACATGTAAACTGGAATTGATAGTAATGATTTTATATAATGATTTTTCTATTCATAATTTCAATTTGATTATGGTTTCATGTAATGATTTTTTTGTAGTTGTGAATAGTCTAGATTATTAAAAACCAATCTCTAAAATTTGGTTTTATTGATTCCTAGTTAAAAAGTAATTTTTTTCATAAACTACCACAAACCCAATACCTAAAGTATGTCACTCCTTACAATAATGTGACTACTAACAGATCTTGATTTTTCTAGGGCTGCTAGAAAAATCTAAAAGATGGAGGGTATCTCCTCTATAAATTTGGAGCCACTATTTTTCAATTCCAACAGAATGGGCATAAATTTATTTTCAGCTCCTATTCATAAATTTTCTCTAAGGCACCTTTCATAACCAAGATGACGCTTCCTAAGAACATCCTACATCAAGTTTCTATTGCTTTGAACCATGCTTCCATACAACAAAGAGATTACACAAATAATTGCAATTGCAAATGCACAATAGTGCCCTTGATCACAGTAGAGCCAATCAATTCTTTGAAGCACTGGCAATTTGTCAACAACCTAACTTGTCTTAAAAAGAAATCTTTAGTTTGTTTGAAAGAAAAAATGATCTCTACTATATGCTTTTACAGAGACATTTGCAACAAAAAAAACAAATATTTCTATTTTTTATATTTTTCCAGGAAAACAAATTAACAAATTGCATTTATAGCAGATACCATTGATATGTTTTGAGCCCTTGGTTCATTTCTACAATCCATTACCTTTGATTTCAGACTCACCTCAACTCTGAATAGGAAAAATCAATTACGCATTTGCACATGTTTACACATGTCCTCTTTAGTACATAATACATGCCTACTAAAAGAAACATGCAACTTTGCCCAATCAGCTGTAGAAAATGTCTACATTGTTGCATATCCTTTTAGCCTTCGCCAAACAATTCTTCAAACACTTGCAAAGAACTTGGCAAGTTTGTTTTGCAATGCTTTTGCAAATTTTGCAAAAAAAAAATATTAAAAACAAAATATAATATCAAATACATATCTTCTAACTCAATGTGTCCTCGACAACAATGCTCTACCACATAGTTATTCAATTCTTGTTGCCAATACAGTAAAAGACTGAAAAGGGAGGACCATGGTGATGGGAGTGTTGGACATTGGTTACACGAGTTGCAACTTACACCCTACATGTCTCTAACTATTCAACTGCCATGTGTTCAAGATAACTATTTTTTTAAACTGAATAAATATGCCCCTGTTGTAGCAGTCATGGTTGAAGGAAATAGTACATGAGCTTTAACAATCTTTACAATACTTTTGGTATATCAGTTAGAGTCTCTTTACTAGAAATGCTTGTTCCAACTAAAAATTTGTGGCATTTTGTGCGAAAGGAGTGGTCAACAGACTCAACACCTTGCTTTCGACATGTCTTTTAATTTTTCCAATGGCATTGCTATTACCTATAGCAGTTTTCAGCCTATTAAAACAACAGCTAGGGTGTACACTTGTTAGGGTAAGGGGTCATTATGGATTTGATCATGCATACAATTACTTGAATAAATGGAACAACTATGAGAGAAAACAACCAGCCATCATGAATATGAAAAAGTTCCTAATCAATGGTAATCTACACGCAATGAAAGATCGTTTGCATCTTTTCTGGACCAATGGTAATGGCATTAGATATGATGAAACACCAGAGGTCTATCTAGCATGATGTAAAAATCATTAGCCAAAATGATCTCATTTGGTTGATAAACTAAAAGAGGATCATCAAAAATTCATCAAGGAGAAAACATAGCTATATCTGCTAGCAATTGCTGAAGAATAAAGCTCTTCTTCCGTCATAAACTCACATCAAATTTGACATATTTTGCTGTAAATTTAATAAACTCCACACATAATGCAACCAATACAAGATGGGAAATGACTGTTATTAGTAACGGAAAGCACAACAAGTTTGTAAAGCCACTGAAATGCATTAACAGTAGCACATTGTTATTTTTATGTTTATGTTTGTTTCTTGAAAACAAAACATGGGTGGTACCATTGCTCAGGGCCTGGCTCTTTGCACATATTCTAAGTATTAGTTTCATTACTAGTGATACTAGTTTCAATTCCCATGAAAATTGTATCTTCTTATTGAAATTGTCATTGTAATTGCTTCATGCAATGCATAAAAAAACTCACAATCTAGTTTGTAGCAAACAAAATAAAAATAAATATTGAACACTGGTTTGTCTTGTATTAAAAAACCAACATTCCTTTTGAAACTAGATTGCAATGCAATTTTTTTAAATTGACTTTTTTAAATCTATTTTTTTAAATCTGCTCTGAAGGGAATGTAACTTGCCACCGTGGGCGGGCCAAGCACAAGAATAGCACGCTCTCTCCAAACTAGAGCCATCCCTGCAAGTTGTTGTGAAGAAGAGCTCCAGTCTTCTACTACATAAATCCAAAGTCGAGAGGAATGAATATTAAATCCAATAAGATGGAGATTAAATATTGTTCACAAATGTTGTTGATACTTGATAGGTACAACACCCTTACAGTTACTAGTGACTCCACACAAGATTTCCTCTACACATCGATCTCTACAAAGCTACAGTCAATTGAGGCTCTTCTTTTTACAACAAGAAAGCAACTCCTCTGCATAGAGAGAATAATAGCATAGCCTCTCCTCCTTTGCATAGTGGCTTCTCCAAGTATCACAAAGTGTTTCTCTCCTTATCAGTGGCTCCACTTCCTCTGCCTCACCGTTCTCATAGTAGCCATTTCTCTCTAGCACATGAACAATTTAATCCACTAAAGTCTGAAAATTCCTCTGCCTCACTATTCTCACAGTAGAGATACAAAAGTTTGAGTAAACTAAGGACCAGCGATGGGCAGTAGAGAGCAGGTGGGCAGCGGCAGAGAGCAAGATTCCTTCCATAATACTCCATCGAGCTGGCTTCCATCCAAAATACTCCATTGTCAATTAATTCGACATTTAATTCATCTAACTTACCATCCACCAACTTCCAAGTCACCAGCTCGCACAAGAAACGGTTAGCAACAGACCACGTTTTAAGAAAAATGCAAAACGTTTCTATTAAAACCGTTGTTCGAAACGCATTGTTTCATAAGAAATGGTTTCTCCATTCCAGAAACGAAAACGGCTGGAAGAAACCGCAGTTTTCGTTCAATTTTCATTTCTACTTCATTTTTCTAGAGAAACGCATAGTGTCATCATGTTTCTGGCAACATAGGATAAAAATCACCAAGTAACTGTGTCTAAAATGCATTTGAGATGGTAGAGCTTGTTGAATTGACAAGTGTTTGATAAGTTCACTGATGCCAAAATCGTGATGGAGAAGCTCAATCTTGTTAGCGAGGATACATAAAATGCAGTTTGACTTTGGCATGTTTGGTTCAAGTCATAAACATTTAGACTATGGGCAAGACGGTTGATCATATATTGACCATATTAATTGTAATAGTGTCCATTCACAGTGTACATGGCATGGCAAGTATAAACAATTTCACCATAATTCATGAAATCAAGTCAAAAAATATCATCAACATAGTATTCTTGTATCTTTGGCAGGTTATAATTTCCATTTCAACAAAGGTTAAAATATATAATTTTATATCTATTATTTATACCGGATCGTTATTGTTAATATAATCACAAAACAACTAATATTTAATAAACAAAAAACAAAAACTAATATAAAAAAGCAAAAACAAAACGTTACGGCTTTTTTTAACCACCCTTTAACTAAAGCTTATATAAATTTTAATCAAAATTCATTTAATCATTACCAAAATAGGAGGACCATGAAATAAAATTATGCTATACACTTGGTTTAATATTGTTAATGAGTTCGAGCAAGTTCAAAAGTTGACTTAATATCTAAATGTCTTTAGGCATAATTACCTTATATAAATTAAAGACAATATATAGAAAAACATATAATTACCTGGATATAAGTTTTTATTTGAGATTTGGGGTAGGCTATGACCTATTTTTGTTCATCTATGGATGAGGATTAGACAAGTGTACTCTCGATATTGATCCTATGACAGTAGTTCAAAATTTGGAATAAACAATTATAAAACAAGGAACATAAAAAATAAATGATAGCAATGCATGGATAACTCTATGGATAACCAACATTTCATGGAAGATAACTAGAATAATTTCATATATATATATATATATATATAAAATAACTAATAAGTTGAACCCGTTTAATTAGAAGAACATGAGGAAAAAAAAATATTTCCAAATTGTCTTCCATTCCATAACTATCTCTCAACCATTTGATTCATATCCACATGATCCAACCACAAACCATGTGGGTGTGCTAGTTACGTGGATAGGCGTATATATCTTAGAATTTTGGGGTGGACTACCATCTATGCTTTTTCATCTACATACAAGAATGAGACAAGTGTACTGTAGAGACTAATTTTATGGGTGTCGTCCAAAATTAAACGAGAATGAGACAAGTGTGCTATCAGATTGAATATATGGGTCTCATTCAAACTATTCGATTATTAGATAGAAATATGAGCTTAACTCCATCGATTATTAGATACAACTATTAGCTTAACTCGAATGATTCTAGAACTATTAGCTTAACTTCAACTCTAATCACAGTTATATTGGATAACTATTAGCTTAACTATTAGATACAACTATTATCTTAACTTCAACTCTAATCACAGTTATATTGGATAACTATTAGCTTAACTATTAGATACAACTATTAGCTTAACTCCAATGATTTTACAACCATTAGCTTAACTCCAATGATTTTACAACCATTAGCTTAACTTCAACTATAATCACTTAAGGCTCAGTCCAAGTGCATTTGGCATCTAGGAGTCTAGCTAATGTGCAGTCATGTAAGAGTAGAACTCCTAATAAAATCGTTCGAACTCCTAATAAAATCCTCCAAACTCCTAATAAACTCTTGCATCTCGTTACGCTGATAAGCATATTTATCTTAGAACTTTGGGGTGGACTACCATCTATGATTTTTCATCTACAAACAAGAATGAGACAAGTGTACTTTCCCGATTGATTCTATGCGCATCGTCCAAAATTCATAATTAATAATTTCAAACAAAACAAACAACTTAGTTAACATCTGATAAGTACAGTTCGTAATATTTGGAAAAAATTAAACTTAAACTTAAACTATTCTATTATTAGATACAACTATGAGCTTGACTCCATTAATGATAAAACTATTAACTTAACTTCAACTCTAATCATCACTTTTACTTGAATTACAATTGCTCATATTTTAATATTTAAATTAATAATGAGATACAACTATTAGCTTAACTACAACTATTCTACAATTATTAGCTTAACTTCACCTCTAATCATGGTTATATTGGATAACTATTATCTTAACTATTAGATACAATTATTAGCTAAACTTCAAGCTAATTTCTTAAGGCTTAGTTTAACTGCATTTGGCATCTAGGAGTATAGCTAATTGCAGTGGTCTAAAGTAGAACTTCTAATAAAATCATTCAATCTCTTAATAAACTCCTACAAACTCCTAATAAACTCCTCCAAACTCCTAATAAACTCCTCCATGTGACAGTTGAGAATTTAGATAATATGCAGTTTGCATGACATGTTTAGGTTTTCCATATACATATTAATTAGGTTTTTGAGTCTTTCTAAATGAGGTTAGGAGACATAAGCAAATAAATTATTAAATATCTCGTGATACATAAACGTTGTGATCTCTCCCCAAAATTTAGTTCAAAACAAATGTTTTGGTGACAGAATGGCCTCTTGGTATGATGACACGACCATATTTCGAATTGAAGATCGTCCAATAATCTTTTATTTCTTTACAAGATCTTGTAGAGTGATGAGAAGTTGCAGATCTAACACTTTTCTTTCATGATTTCTGTCTTAGTAAATGTTTCGTGCTTGAATGTGTCCTTTTATTTGAAGGCTAATGGTGATCAGTTCCAGTCATGTTGAGGTAGTTACGACCTCTTCTTCTTTAGATAATTCATCGTAGTCCTTGTTATCATTTATCACACGAAACTGTGATTGTTACTTCACGTTCCAGAAATTATTTAATTACCTATGTGATCCATGCTGCAAACTGGTGGCATAAACTCTGAATAACATGATCTTTCGCTCCACATCCATTCACTTCCACGAGTACATAAAATTTTATGCAGCATACTCTCCATGTGGTGTGATAACACAACGATTTGGAAACATCTTCAAAGACATTGGTTTTTCAAAGTAATCTCCTTCATAGCGATCCCTTGACAATGGCACATATTTTTAATGTTTTGGGGATTTTAATTTGTCATTGATCCTGAAATACTAATAGCAAAACTAATATTGTTCTGATGAAACAATAATGCAGTAGCAATCTCTAATTTCATGGAATTTTTCAAATTCTACTCTTTGTATTGTGGTTTATTTGTATTTGCTAGACGGGATATGATGATATAATAGTTGAATAATCTACTTTATTTTTGCAACTATTTGGTGGTAAAACTCATGTGATTTGATATATTTGTTTGATATTTTTACATGGCAACTTAATGGTGAGCTAGTAAACTTAGTTCTCCCTTAAATGCAACTATTTTCTTTCAACTAGCATGCTAGCACTTCTCATTATTTGTTGCCAAATTTCTAACATTTTATTTTGTTGTTTTTGGTTTTTAAATCCCCATCAAAGAACGTTCTATCTAAGATTATGAACTTCAACAACGAAGTTTTGATGAAAAATCAACTCTTTAATAATGAAGCTTTAATTAAAAAACTAATCTTTTACATTGAAGTTTTAAGTCAAAAATTATTTTTAACCTTCTTAACAACTATATTGCATGTTGAATATTAAACTACTTTTCAAGACATCAACAAACAATGAGTGCAATACATCATTTTCAACTTATAAGCTAATAAATACCTAAAATCTCTATTTTCAAGCTTTGAAATAAAATGAAACTCCAATCTTATAATCAATTGTCCCTATATATTTGGGCCGATAGAAGTATATATCTTAGGATTTTGGGGTGGACTACCATATATGTTTTTTCATCGATGGACAAGAATGAGACAAGTGTACTGTCCATATTTATTCTACGGGGTCATCTAAAATTCAAAATTAATCATTTCAAAAAAATAAAAAATATCTTAGTTAAGCTATAATAAGTACAGTTCATGATAGTTGGAAAAAAATAAACTTCAACTTCAACTATTCGATTATTAGATACAACTATGAGCTTAACTCCATTAATCTGACACTTATTAGCTTAACTTCAACTCCAATCATGACCGTATCTAATGAACTTTTGCATTAACTATTAGATACAAATATTAGCTTAATTCCAATTATTTTACAACTATTAACTTAAGTTCATCTCTAATCACTGTTATATTGGATAATTATTACTTTAACTAATGTGCACAAGGTTTAGTCAAACTGCATTTTACATCTAGGAGTTGAAGTAACGTGCACTTCATGTGATAGTCGAACTCATAATAAACTCCTATGAACTCCTAATAAATTCCTTTGAACTCATGTGACAATTGTACTTAGTGGCACGGTAATGTGCAGCTCATGTGACAATCAAACTCCATCTAGCATACCATCATATTAACTTTTTAAATTAACTATTAGATACAAGTGTTTGATTAATTCCAATGATGATACTACTATGATCTTAAAAACCACAAATTAAGTGGTTGTTCTGTTAGATTAAGTATCGGATACAAATAATTGACACATTTTTTAAGAAAAAAAAACAGTATTAATATATCAAATATATGCCTCTCGACATATTCCAAACATATTAATCAAGTAATAATAACATATTAATCAAGTAATAATATGGTTGTTTCTAGTTTTATAAAGATGTATGTTGTGATGAAGGAATCGTGAAGCTAAAAACCTTTTTTTTATCCTTCACATTGAGCACAATCCAAGTAGATGTCTTCGGCGTGCATCCTATGACTTAAAATAGTCAACGTTTTGTTATAGGTATGTTGCTTTGTGTTGCGATCCAATATGCCACTTTTCCATTGATATGAGGAGAATTGTGATTAGGAGAAGCTAAGCCACTAATAGACAGAGTTCGGACCGAGGGATTTGAGAACTGGGAGGGACCCTCCCTCGATCATAAATTCTGAGTTCAACATACAGTAAGATATTCGGCCATGGTGGTTGTAGAAGCTTCGAGTAGATAACCATAAAATCCTTTGATCACCTGAAGCTCCAAGTGTTCTTTTTTTTCAAAAGTCGGCAAACTTCTAATGTTAGTTTGGGAGTTTTTTTCTCTAGAAGATTATCAAAGTAAGATAGCATTTGTCGACTCCAACCATGATGTGATGGATAAGTGTGCTACGATGAATTCATCATGATGATGCCTTTGGATTATTCTACTAAGTTAAAGGATCGTGACATGCATTCCATGCGTCGTTATAATATTTTTTGGTCGCACTAGTTAATGGTTAAAGTTTGAACTTGATATGGATGGTTGGTCTAGTTTTCCAACAAAATATTTTATATAATTTGTTGTTTAAAAGTATTTTTCAAAGTAAGCAAGTATATGTGTGGGTATAATAGTGATTTGGGGAGATTTTGATACACATGGATAATCGATACAAGTTAGGAGACATTGATAGACTCTCCATGTGATTGGAAGAGTAATCAATAGAAACTAAAACAATTAGCTATTAGTTCTTATGTTATTAGCTATTTTTTATTGAATGCCAAATAATTGGAATTGAAACAAAAATAACTCGAGTAAATAGGTAAACAATAATACAAGATATACAGAGAGAAATCCACTATGGATAAAAGCGAATCACAAATGAGGATTATGCCTTTTTCTTTATGCCAAATTGCATAGTAATCAGTACATAATCATCATAGATAAGGCTCGATAGAGTGAGAAGATGAGCATTGAGAAATAGAGGAGACATATCGAAATAAAGAATAAAAATAAATGAAGATTAATTTTAAAATTATGTCTAAAAAAATATTAAATCATGTATAAATATTTAAAAAATAAATAAATAGCCATCACTTATATTAATTATATTAAATATTATATAATTTAAAAAAATATAAAATCATTAATAAAAAAAATTTATTAATTAACATAAGTATAAAAATTAAAAAAAAAAAAAACATAATCCGCGGACTGCGAATATAAAAATTATACTAATTTTCCAACCTTACAGTGCAAAAATAACAGTATAAAAATTTCCCATGCCCAATAAGCCCTCGAGTTGCTCATAACTCCAGCTAAAGCAGCATTGAGCAAGAACGCAGAAGACAACACCAAAACCTCAGAGTTGTCTGTCAAATTTTTGTCAAGAATATAACTTGCCAGACCCCACTTTACCCAAACGAGTGCTTGCACAGCACTGTATACCCATTTCCTAAACAAATATATAACGGCGGTTGTAGCTACCACGGTGACTGCTACAATGCATATTATCTCCAGTATTATCGCGATCAAAAGCTTGTAATCTCGCTTCTTAGAGAAGAAATAGAAGCAATCCATGAGCAAAGCAATACAAAAGGCTGTTACTATAACTGCAACTCTA